>JAJPUD010007377.1:28574-59561 GCA_023553655.1 Myrmecobius fasciatus | reverse complement strand
GGAAGGAAGGAAGGAAGGAAGGAAGGAAGGAAGGAAGGAAGGAAGGAAGGAAGGAAGGAAGGAAGGAAGGAAGGAAGGAAGGAAGGACAAAGAATCGGAGGAAGAGGGAAAGAAGGAAAAGAAAGTGTTTCCCAACTGACCAGTTCCACTTGGATCCCCAGTGAGGCAGCTCTACAACTCTTCTCACAGAGGTTGTTGTTTGTCCTTCATTCTTGAAGAGGACCACAACATTAAGATGTTGCCAAGATGCACAAGTAAATTAGATTTAAGTGAAGGAGGGCTATGCAAAGTCACCTGCCTCAAGTTCTTATACCCAAATTACTCTGACTCTCTTTATTAGCCAGAAACCCTGAGAGTCTTTCCCTCCCAGATTTATTTACTTTTTCTTTTTTTGAAGTAGGTGAAAGAGGCCATCTTTTGTTTTAATTGCTACTAGCTTTAATCTCCGGATGGATGGGGCCTCAGTCAAACTGAGACCTGCTGAAGATCTTAGCTTAAAAAGGCCAAGGTCTCCCATTGCATTCAGGGCCATCTCCAGTTGCCTTGAAATATGTCTTGATCTGTGTCTTACTATTGGACCCAGATGGCTCTGGAGGGGACAGTGAGGTAGGGGACTTTGACCAGTCCTTTCTCACTTAAATATAACTCACTTGTATGTCATGACATCTCCTCCCTGAGGTCATGGTTCCCTCAGAGAACAAAGGACAAACAGCAACAACAACAAAGATGTTAGCTCCATGTGGACAGAGATTGCCCTTAACTAAACCTTACCTCTCTTTTCAGCTCCTTTTTGTTTGCTGTCTTCCCTTTACCCTATTTCCCTGATGACAGAAACCAGAGGTGTACTGGAACCATCTCAACCCTAGCTCTAGAGAACTAATGTCACATTTTTAGTCTGAACATTTATGCCTCTGAAACTAGCAAACAGGGCTTGATTTATCATGCTGTTGTTGTTGTGATGGAGAAAATGTTAAGAAGGCAGTTTAAACTTAAAATGTGGATTACTAGTAGGGTCAGTACTTTTTTTTTTCTTTTAGAGTCAATTGTTGAATCAATTCTTAGGGACTGTCTCTCTGCTTATATTTGTGTGTCCAGGGCTGAAATAGTGTCAAGTACATGTCCTTCAGTCTTGCCCAACTCTTCATTGCGACATAAATGCATTATCCATGAAGTTTTCTTGGAAAAGATACTGGAGCAGTTTGCCATTTCCTTGTCTAGTGGATTAAGTGATTTACTCAGGAAATTTACTCAGGATTACATCTGATAACAGAGGCTACTTTTGAACCCAAGACTTCCTGCCTCCAGGAGCAGCCCTCTATCTGCTGAGCCACCTAGCTGTCTCTTAAATGAATAGCAATTAAGTGTCTTGCCCAAAGTCACACAGCTATTGTCTGAGACCAGAATTTAATTCTATTCCAATAATCTAACCCCTGAACCACCCAGCTGTCCCATGCAGGCACATAGTTAGTGTTTAAAAATGCATTAGTTTTGTTTTTTCTTTTAAAAAAAAATTCCTTCCCTACTTTGTTCCCTCCCTCCCTTCCTCCTTCCCTTCCTTTCTTTCTTCTTTGTTTCTTCCTTCCCTTCTTTCCTTCAACAGTTTATTATAAGCAATAATTTTTTAAATTTTTGATCAATGAATAAATGAATGATTCTCCACATATACTTCTCTGCATGGCTTAGAGTTCTTTGAGAATGTAAAAAAAAAAAAAATTGTTAGTAACTGATGAGGTCCTGGGTCATTAGGTAGGGTTGGCAGAGAAAGCCTGAAGTACTGATAAGATTATTCCCTGAGGCAAGCAGGAAAGAACATTGATGGGGATCAATGCAGCCTTATAGTTTCACCCTTGTGGAGGTCTTGAGTAAACCCACCTTACTGTGTCTAATCAGAAAGCCAAGTTATTCTGTCAAACCCCCAAGGTTAAATTTCCCCTATAGATCTGTCTATGACCTAAACCATCTTTTCTGAATCCAAAATTGGATTAGCCCACCCCAGCATTCTGCCTCCTAAAGTCTTTTTCCTCATCCCCTCCCCCGTGCCTCATGGTGACTTTCTCCTTATAGCTAACTCTTTTAGGGTGCTAAACTTGAGCTTGCTGCTCAGTGGCATTTTTCTACTTCATGGTGTATTTCCTTTTTCCTGGTTAACTGTGATTTCCATTGGGGAATTTGTCTTTTCCATTGTTAATTGCTAAAATCTTTTTTTTTGCTAACTATATGCTCTCCCAAATCTAGTTCATATTTATCATTCCAGGTGTCTATTTTTACCTCATTATTTTCTCATAAATATATGTACCTTTTGACAAGGTGAAGGTCCTAGTGAGTATTTTACATGTGAATTGCTATTCCATCTTTTAGTGTGTCTACCCCAATCTAATCATTTAGTGCCTACCTAAATCTCATCAATAACTTTTTAAAGACCAGTTCCCAAAGCCAAAAACCCTGAACCCTTTGCCCTTTTTGCCTTCACCCAAAGAAAGTGAAAAGAAGAAATATCCTCAAGAAAACACCCCTGTGTTGGCAGAAAGGAAGATGGTTAGCTTTCTTTAAACATCCACTGACACTGTGGACTCTCACACATCAAGAGATCAGAGGATCAAGTCTTCATTATTCAAAGTCATGCAAATAATAGGAGTCAGAGCAGGGAACTCCAAGTTCCAACAGAGAATGTATTCATCATTGCCAACATTTCCTCTTTGTCAGAGGCTCTGGAGCCAGTCCCAGAATCACAACATTTCAGAGTTGGAAGGGACCTCAACAGCCATCTAGTCGAACCAATATCCAATTAGGAATCCCCACTGCAACATACATGACAAGTGGTCATCCTGTGTCTACTTGGATATGTCCAGTGGAAGCAAATCTGTCATCTCCTGAGGAACTCATTCCATTTATGAATAGCAATAAAATTACCGAATTTAAAGTTGAAATAGGGGGTGGGGAAATCACAGAAATAATTTAGTTCAACGCCTTCATTTTATTCATCATCCCAGAGAAATAATTATAATAACTAACATATATAGTGTCTACTATGTTCTAGAAACCATGCCAGCATTTTACAAAGATTATCTCATCTGTCTCTTCACAACCACCTGAAAGGTAAGTGCTATTATTTTACCAATTTTACAGTTGAGAAAATTGAGACAGACAGAAGTTAAGTGATTTGCCCCATTACTAATAAGGCCAAATTTTAAGTAGAGTCTTCCTAATTCCAGGCTCAGCAATCTATCTACTGTACCTCCTAGCTAGCTCTAGTCAGTGACTTAGTCATCCAGCTAATAAATAGCAGGGAAAAGTTTTGATTCCAGGTTATCTGCTTCCAAAACTTGTGCTCTTTCCACTATACCCTATCTCCTAATTCTCTTGAGTTTCAAGGTAGCCACTGTGGGAATTTATACCTCAGTCACAGGTAGGGAAGGTAAATTTGAAAAAAGCCAAGTGAGGGAATTGTGGAAAGATGGAAGAATAAGGCAGAAAACTACCTGGCTCTCCCAAATTCTACCATAAATAACCTAATAATCCCTCAAAGTAAATTTTAGAATGGCAGAAATAATTAAAAGTTAGTTAATGCAGTGGCCCATTCTAAGACAACTTGGGAGATTGTTAAAAAAGGTCTGACCTCCCAGGGTGGTGGTCTGACCTGATTGAATTTGACTTCAAGCAGGTATGGCATAGTCAACAAGAAGCAAGTCCTGGAAGCAGCTGGGTAGATCCAGCCTTTGGTTTTACCCCACAGACACTGTAGGAGCTGATGGGGTGATCAGAGAAAGATTGTGGGACCCTCCTCTGGTGCTGGGCTTGGGTCCCAGGAAATGACAGGTCCTGGGTTATGGTTGCTGTGAGAAGGAGCAAGTATATGCTGATGAGTGTGGTCAGGGATGAGGCTCTGCTGGATGTGCTTACTCACAGGAGACCAGAGTCCTTGATTTCAGTTCCAAGAAAGAAAGATGATCATATGATCATATGATCATAGCCATCTGAGAGAGCATAAGAAGCAAGAGTGTTTGCAATGGCAGTGTTGCTTGGGGCCCTATTAATGGGGCTAAGAGGTCACTAAGAGATCAGGATGTGAAGCAGAAGAGCAGTGATCACACCTGGCCTGAGATTTCAGAAAACTAGAAGAACTAAGAAGTTGAAGACCCCCAAATAGAGCTCAGAAAACAGCAGCATGAAAAACCTGAAGCCTGAAATATCCCCCACAACTTGGGAGCAGAACCCAACATTAACATTGTTAATAAGCAAGAAATGAACTGTTTTTAAAAATGAGTGCAAAAAACAGAATCTGACTATAGATATCTGCTATGATGATAGAGATCAGAGTTCAAACTCAGAAGAATTTAAAACACCTTCTTGGAAAGCTTCCCCAAAAAAGAAAAATGGTCACAAGCCCAAAGAATTCTTGGAAGAGATTAAAAGGGACTTGAAAAATCAAATAAGAGAGTTGAGGGAAACCATGAGGAGAATAAGGTTAATGCAAGGAAAGTCAGAAAATTATGAAAAGGAAGTTAGCCACTTAGAAAAAGAGATCTAAAAAACTTATTTTTAAAAATCTCCTTAAAAATTAAAATTTGGCAAGGGAAAGCTAATGAATTCATAAGATATTAAGAATCAAAATCAAAAAATAAAAGATAATAGTGTCTCATTAAAAAAACAATGGACCTGGAAAACAGATAACATAAGAATTGTCAGACTATTTGATAGTTATAATCAAAAAGGATCTAGACATTATTCTTCAAGAAATTACTTTTTTTGTTAAAGCTTTTTATTTGTAAAACATATGCATAGGTAATTTTTCAACATTGACCCTTGCAAAGCCTTCTGCTACAGATTTTTCCCTCTTACCCCCAACTCCCCTCCGCTAGATGGCAAGAAGTCTAATACATGTTAGTTATGTTAAAATATTTGACAGATCGAATATATATATATATATACATATTTATACAGTTATCTTGCTGTACAGGAAAGAAAAAAGCCTGAGAAGGAAAACATAATGCAAGCAAACATCAATAGAGAGTGTGAAAATGTTATATTGTGGTCCAGACTCAGATCCCACAGACCTCTCCCTGGATGTATATGGCTTTCTTCATCACTGAACAGCTGGAACTGGTTTGAAACATCTCATTGTTGAAGAGAACCATGTCCATCAGAATTGATCATCGTATAGTCTTATTGTTGCTGTGTACAGTGATCCCTTGGTTCTGCTGATTTCACTCAACATCAGTTCATGCAAGTCCCTCCAGGCCTCTCTTCAAGAAATTACTAAGGAAACTTTCCCTATAGTTCTAAAACTAGAAGATAAACTAGAAATTGAAAAAATCCTCCTATCACTGCCTAAGTGAGATTCCAAAATGAAAACTCACAGGAATATTATAGCTAAGTTCGAAGGTCAAGGAGAAAATATTACAAGCAACTAGAAAGAAATAATTTAAATACTTTGGAGAAACCATCAAGATAATATGAGATTTACAGCTTCAACATTAAAAGATTATAGGGCATAGAATATAATATTACAAAGAGCAAAGGAGCTCAGTTTACAACCAAGAATAACCTACTTAGGTAGCTGAATGTAATCCTACAAGGCAAAAAAGTAGATAATTAATGAAATAAAGACTTTGAGGTTTTTCTTAAGGAAAAGACTAGCACTGAACAGAAAATTTAATTCACAAAAATCAGAAGAAAGAATAATTATGAGGAATCTCATAAGGTTAAATTTTTATATGGGAAAATATTTATAATTCTTAAGAAGATGATCATTACTAGTTCAAATTGTGATGGGATTATCCTAAAAAAATAAAGTTCAGTGGGAAGAAGTAAAATGGAATTAATTATCTCATATAAAAGAAGGACAAATAGAAGACTTTTACAGTAGAGAGAAGGATGTAGTATATGGCAGGCAGTACAGAAATCTTATTCTCATTTGGAACTGGGTTAAAGAAAGAATAACATGTATTAGAAGAATATAAAAGTCTTATTAAAGAGAAATAAGAAGGCAAGGGTTAGGATAAGGGAGGACTTTTAGAAGAATGTGTGGATTAGGAGGGACTGGCCAAAAGCAAATAAATTTCTGAGGTGGAATATGAGAGAGAGAGAGAGAGAGAGAGAGAGAGAGAGAGAGAGAGAGAGAGAAAGAAGGATAAATATTAAGGACACTAAGATGGAGAAAAACACACAAGTAATTATAGCTTTGAATGTGAATGGGATGGATTCACCCAGAAATGGACAAAAGAATGGATTAAAAATCAAAAATTCAATAATTTATTATTTACAAGAAACATATTTTAAAATGAGAGGCACACATAGAGTAAAAAAGTAAAGGGATGGAGTAGAATTTGTTATGTTTCAGTTAATATTTAAAAAGGCAAAAATAGGGATCATCTCAAGGTGAAAGCTAAAATAGATTTAATTAAAAGAGGAAATCTTAGGAACTACATCATCTTCAAAGGTACTATAAATAATGAAACAATATCATTACTAAACATAATGTATATAGCACCAAATGCTATAGAATTTAAATTTTTAAAGAAAAAAGTAAATGAATTACAGGTGGAAAACTATATTAAAACTATAATAATGTGGTAAAGGGGAGGTTTTTGAACTTCCCCTCTCAGGGAAAAATAAATAAGAATGAAGTCAAGGAGTTTAATAGAATGTTAGATAAACTAATAGTAGCTATCTGGAAAAAAACTGAAAGGGAATAGAAAAGGAATATATCTTTTATCAGAGATACATGGAACTTTTGTAAAAATTGACTCAGACCATTAAAAACTTTATAGTTAAATGCAGAAAAGCAAAAATATCCAATAGCACCTTTTGGAATCATAAGTGCAATAAAAATTACACTTGATATAGGACAATACAAATGAATTAAAAATTAATTGGAGTGGGTTAAAGAACAAGTTATAGAAGCAATAAATAATTTTATTAAAGAGAATGATAATGAGACATCATATCAAAACCTATGGTTACAGCTAAAGCTATAATCAGAAAAAATATTTATATCTCTACATGTTTACATCAATAAAATAAATTGATATGATCAATAAACTGGGTATGCAATTCTAAAAACTAAAAAAGAACAAATTAAAATTTCCCAAATAAACATCAAATTGGAAATTCTGAAAATTATAAGCAAGATTAATAAAATTGAATATTAAAAAATTATTGAATTAATAAAACAGTTGTATAAAATAAAAAAAGAAAATAAGCAATTTTTAAAAGAAAAAGAAAACCAAATCACTAATACTGTACTAGAAATGTTACCAATAGCAATGGGAAGGAAGAGAAACTGAAGAAATTAGAATGGGTAATGACATAATAAAACTTTTTGCAGACAGACAGTATATTGCTATACTTGGATAATCCTAGAGATTCAACTAAAAAGCAAATTGAAACAACAATTTTAGTAAGGTAACAAGTTATAAAGTAACCCCTCATAAATCATCAGCATTTCTATATATCATCAACATACTCCTGCAAGAAGAGATTGTAAAGACAATAAAGTTCATTTAAAGTACCTGTAGACAATACAAACTACCTGGGAGTATATCTGCCAAGACAAACCCAGGAACCACATAAACACAATTATAAAATACTTTTTAAACAAATAAAGTCAGATTTAAATAATTGGAGAAATATTAATTGTTCACAGGTGGGCAGAGTCAATACAATGAAGATGAGAATTCTATCTAAATTAATCTATTAATTCAGTGCCATCCTAATTAAATTACCAAGAAATTATTTTACTGATATAGAAAAAATAATAATAATATTCATTTGGAAGAACAAAAAGTCAAGAATATCATAGGAATTAATTTCTTAAAAGAAAAGGAAGGAAGTCTAACAGTGCCAGATCTTAAACTGTATTATAAGGTGATAAATATCTAAACTATCTAGTACTGGCTAAGAAATAGAATGGTAAATCAATGGAATGCAGTAGATATACAATACACCATAGTAAATTATTACAGTAACCTTGTGTTTGATAAATGTAAAGATTTAAGTTCAGGATAAGAATTACTTGTTTAAAAAAAATTGTTGAGAAAACTGGAAAGCAGTCGGACAAAAAGTAGGTATAGACCAATATCTTACATCATTTACCAAGATAAAATCAAAATGGATTCATGATCTAGATTTAAAGGGAGATGTTATAAGTAAACTAAAGGAATATGGAATATATTACCTCTGAGATTTACATGTAGGAGAAGAATTTATGAGGAAAAGATAGAGATACATGAAAATATATAATTTTGATTACATTAAATTAAAAAGAGGTTGTACAAATAAAACAAATATAGCCAAGATTAGAAGGAAAGCAGAAAATTTCAGGGTATTGGGAGGAGGAAATCTTAGACAGTTTTTCAGATAAAGTCCTTGTATTTCAAATATTTAGAGAACTTTGTCAAATTTATAAGAATGAGTCACTCCCCAATTGACAAATGGTCATATGAAAAAATGCTCTAAACCACCATCACTATTATTACACAAATCAGAGAAATGCAAATTAAAACATCTTTGAGATATCATCTCATACCTATCAAACTGGCCAAAATGTTAGGAGGGAAATGGGACACTAATATTCTGTTGGTTAAATTGTGAATCGATCCAACCATTTTGCAGAACAATCTAAATTTGTCCAAAGAGTTATAAAAATTTTGTATATCTTTTGACATGTTATTGTTAGGTATGTTTCCCAAAGTGATCAAAGAAAAAAGAAAAGAACTTATATGTTCTAAAATATTTATAGCAGCTCTCTTTATGGTGGCAAAGAACTGGAAACTGAGGAGAGGAATTAATTGGGGAATAGCTAAATAAGTTGTGATATACGGTTGCGATGGAATACTACTATACTATAAGAAATAATGAGCAGGTTAATTTTAGGAAAACATGAAAAAACTTGCATGAAATAATGAAGAGAAAAATGAGCAGAACCAAGAGAATATTGTATATAGTAACAGCAATACTGTTCAAAGTGTAAATGTGAATGACTAAAATATTCTGAGTTATATGAATATTCAAATCAACTACAAAAGACCTGTGAAGGCAGATGCTATCCACCTCCAGAAAAAAAAAACTGATATATGGAACTATGTATTGTGTAGTTTCATGCATATATATGTCAAATGTTGGCCTCCCCTAGTTCATTGTTGAGAGGAAGGGAGAAAAATACAAGAAAAACAATTTTTAAAAAATACTGAGTAATTTGTGGCTTCCTCTATTTGAGGAGGGAACAAACAAGGCCAGTATCTGAAGAATAGAGATATTTTTTGTCCTGTGTCACAAAATAGAGTATATTTCCTGCTGCATCTAAATGAATGAATGAATGAATGAATGGGCATTTTGTAAACACTTAATATATATCAGAGATGATAACAAGCACTGGGGATACAGATACTAAATTGAGGCAGTTCTTGATCTGCAGAAATTTATTCTAGAAACTTTTCTAGATTGGGAGACTATGTTATATAAAAAATTCACCAATGGTCAAGGAAAAGTGTGGTGATTTGGAAAGTCACCAGATTAATATGTGGAGCCACATAGGAATTGATTGTCACACTCTTTCCAGATGAGAGTAGCAGTGATACTTTAAAGGGACTCTTTGGGCAGCTAGGTGGCAGCTAGGTGGTATAGTGGATAGAGCACCATCCCTGAAGTCAGGAGGACCTGAGTTCAAATCTGGTCTCATACACTTCCTAGCTGTGTGACCCTGGGCAAGTCACTTAATCCCAATTGCCTCAGCAAAAAATAAAAAAGGGACTCTTTGAGGGACATCAATATGCTACTACAATAGAATAAGGTTAGTGAGAGAAGAAAGGATGCCATCTTACTAACTAGGTGTTAAACTCAATTGTTCCTACCTGCTGATAGAGCCCAAGGGCCACAATTATCCTCTAAATTTCTGTTGCAGTTGCTTCCATACAAATTGGATCTTTGAAGAAGGGGAATAAAAGTAGAAGAAAGAAGATACTAGAATGCCTTTCCTTCACTCTAATCTCACTGTGTCAGCCACTCAGTTTGGGCAGCCCAAGAGAAGGGAAAGGAAATAAGTATTTATAGTGTCTACCATGTGTCAGGTACTGCACTAAGCACTGAACAAGTTTTAACTAATACTGTATATATACTTCCATACTACAGGAGAGGCAGAGATGTGTTAAAAAGCCTCAAGTCAAAGAATGAGCAGTCTCATGTTATTCATGGGAGTGGGATGGGCTAGATTGTCTATAATTCTCCTTCCAGCTCTCACAGTCTATGAAACTACCATTATTTCAATTTATCTTAGCAACAACTTTGTGTAGAAAAGACAAAATATTATATTATTACCCTAATTTGAATGGTTAATAAACTGAAAATAAAAGGAAGGGACAGGACTGAATTTGTTTTTGTTTACTCGTACCCTATCTCCCAGTATATATAAAAGCTCACTTTTAGACAATCCTTTAAGCTTTTTCCCAGCAACCAATTCTGGGACAATCAGTGAAATTGACAATTCTACAGTTGGGGAAACTGATGCATTGAAAAATAACATGGCTTGTCTATGATCGCTCAAATGAGTGTATAAGGCAAAATTTCATCCCAGATTTCCTGATTCTAAGTCCAGCACATCCTTCCAACTACCCATTCTGACATATCCTGGAAAAGTTCAGGCCCCCACACTTTGCTGGAGTCCTGCTAGACCTTCTGTGTCCATTGGAGATTGTGCTGATAGATTGAAAGGAGATTCCACCTAGAAGCTCTTCTAAATTTTAAGTCCCAAAGAAGGATTGAAGGTTTACATTCTATTTAGGTCAAACAAAATACAGACTCATGGTTCTAAGAAAATACATTCAAAAAACATTCCAAAAGCCTCCTCTGGTATCAAGTATCTTTGTTTAAAATAGCATTTGCAAAAGTTACATTTACAAAATGTTCATATTGAATTTTCCTTAGGAGATTCAGCTTCTTCTCCAGGTTGACTCACATTTTCAGTTTCCCTCTGGGGGGAAAATGCCCTGCAGATGAAAACCAATGGGAAAAGTTTTCTTTATGTGCACCATGGTAATCTTCTGTGCCCATGTGGAGAACAGAGAACTAATTCAGGATTTTGGAAAATACCTTCACTCTTTCATACCCAATCCGGTTTAGGTTATTATTGCAATATCTCCAACGTATCACTTCTGAGCACTTGTCATTTTAAGTCAATATGTTTATATACATATATTACATATACAGATATAATCATAAACATATACATATGTATATACAAATATATGTTTGTGTATGTGTATAAATACATATTTAAATGCATTGTGTGTATATATATATACATATTCATACATCTACTTGTGCATACATATATACGTGTGTTTGTGTGTGTAAGATTTCCTTACTTACAAGCCCGAGCAATGTAAGAGGTGATGATAATACCCCAAATCAGATTCTGGTTTGATGAAAACATTTGCAGAGAACTTCATAGGAGGCTGAATATGGACTTCTAAGAGAAACAAGAGGTGATGAGGTTCAAGGCAGAAGTTCCCCGAGAGGGAAAAAAAAACACAAATACAGAGATAAGGACTATCCTGGAATCTTCTCCTTTACCAGGGCTGGCAGGCTTTGAAACATCTTTGAACTCAGTCCTCAAAGTAATTCTAGACTGTTAAGCATTGTGGTCTCCTGTGGCTTCCCTTCCCTTACTCACCCATCCATCAATTCCTGGTAACAGAGGTACAGAATCCCCCACTATCAAAGAAAGACATGTTTCAAGACATGGAAGTACAAAGTCATCATGCTCATCCACTATGCAGGCCATTAACTCTCCCTCAGTATATTGATTTAGATACACAGGGTAGTAATGAGCCAGGCTCCCAACATTGCATCCTTAGAGGTTGGAAGAAAGTCTTTGAGAAATAGGTTGGTGAGAGTGTCTGCCATTTGTCATAATTTTCTACTTTTTTATCTTATTTTTCCATTTTGGGTAAATGTCCTTTGCATTATTCTAAGGTCTTTATGGATATGTATGTGCAAGCCTGAGTATATGTAACTGACTGATTGAATTTAGAAGGAAAATAGGGCCTTCTCAATAATAGAATATGAAGCCAAACATATTCCAAATACCTGCAGGTAGTCTTTAGGTGAACTGTTTATTCATAGGTTGCCAAGCTGTTCCCTAGCAAACAATCCCAATTAGAAAAACACAACAAAAGTACTCTCCAAACGATGATCAATGACTGCAAAATATGATTATCATCATGTTTTTATAAGAATAAAAATTCATGGGTCAAAGACTTATAAAAATTACATTGTAGGAGTATTGGGGCTTTTGCAAAATGCCAAAAATGCCTCAGGAGGTATAAGTGGAAAAGAATTATCATCAAGAAAACATGTATCTGCAGAAAGGGGTGGGCCAGCTAGATAATAAGGGCCAGCTAGGTGAAAGATGGCACATGGACTGGACTATATAACCTAGAAAGTCCCTTCCATTTCTAAATCTCTGATCCTGCATTTGACAGTATCCAAAAGTTTAAATGACCAACTTCAGTCTCTTTCCCAAGCACCTCCAGGCAATGTTTTTGGTTTTTATTTTCCCCATGGACTGTTGTCTAGCCATGCTTTTTTTCCATTTTCTACTTGCTACATCTTCTACTTTTGAAGTTAACATCAGCCCATTGTAGCTTCATTACAAGGGATTAACATAATCAGAGTCTTGAGTAGTCTGTACTTGATACATGTCTTGACCAAGATTAAATAGCTCATGTCACATTAAATCAGAATTCAAATCTAGGTCTTCTGATTCCAAGTCCAATACTCTCTTCCTACAACATACCGTGCCCCTGCAAGGATACTGTCCACAACAAATATCTCCTTTGGGCATTATCTCCTTGTGAAGGGAAAGAGGGACTTCCAAAAGTGTGAGTTACTGAGGGAAGCTTCCTGATAATATTGGTAGAGACTCTTGGTTGAAGATAAAAGTTATTTTCCTTTCTCAGGAAAAAATAAAATAGATGGACAGTGAGTAATATCAAGAGATCTCTGATGTGGATTCAAATCAATCATGTCACAGAATGTAGCTTAGGCTCTATTGGAATTGCTGTGTCTTCTCAGATTCACCTTTTGGGAAAAGAGAATTTATCCTCGGGAGCATTTACTGATAGTATATGTTTTGATTTGAGGGCTAAAGAGAGCGACAGCATAGGTTAATGCTTCCCTGCCTCTCCCCCTCTCCCAGATGTTTCCCCACTAGATCAGCATGTACTGGTAGAGCATACATAAAGGCTCACCTGTGGGAAATCTCCAAGACATAGTTGTTCCTAACTTCTCTTTATGTTAAAAATCCTTATTTTCAAGTCATTTTTTTTTAGGTAGGCTTTGGCCAACCTGGTGTCCACCAGCAAGAGATCCACCTGTCCTTACCCTCAAATGCACCAGCAAAATTCCACCTCTCTAAAGGCACAAAATCAATACTTGTCTCTTGAGACTCTGCTTTGTTTCCCTAGAACAGAATGCTCCAAAGAGTAAAGAAACTTCCTCCATTAAGAAGGCACTGAGTGGAAATAACAGGGCAGCCAATGTCGTTTCCTTTTGCTTGATAGGACTGCATAACTACCTGAGAGTTCCCTTTCATTGCTAACAGCCCTTTCCCCTTCCAGTCCCAGTCAATGGTTCCTTTTCAATGACTGCAGCTGCTCTCTGAGTATGTATATCTCTCCATCTAACATAAATCACCATGGTCAGAGACCTTGAAATTCCTGTTCCCGCCAGCATGGATACATTTCCTTGGATGTATTATCCCATTGTTAGTTTTGGCTCCATGGGCACCAAGGACATGGATAAGCTTTAAGTTAATAAATTCTCCAGCAGGTCAGAGTTGTTTTGGCTCTTTAGGTGGTACCCACTGTGGCCCGCCTTGGAACTATTTCTAACCCCTCCACCTGGATGCTTGTGGAGAGGGTAAATAGACTGAGGCTGTCAGCTCTGTCTCAGGAGATACAGAACAGTTCAAAAAACCTCATTCTTTCTTCTGACTTTTGTTTAGTGACTATGAAGATAAAAGATGAAAAATACAGAACTGAAAGGAAGCTCAGGGGTCACTTCTAGTCTCATCCTTTTAAATGAGAAAACTGAGGAGCAGGGAAGTTAAATGATTTGACTTTGGACACACAGGTAATATCAGCAACAGGGCTTGAATCCAGATCCTTTGACTAAAGAACCAGTCTTATCCCTATACCATTTTAGACAATTTCCTAAATTTCCTAATTTCCTAAAAAGGGAAGAATTATGAAAATAGACCATTGAGCTCAGGGAAATTGTTCTTTTTTAAAAAAAACCTATTTTTTATTATAAATAGTATTTTATTTTCTAAATACATGAAAAGATAGTTTTCAACATTTACTTTTGCAAAACCTTGTGTTCCAAAATTTTCTCCTTCTCCTCCTCCATCCTTCCTCCCCAAGACAATCTGATATAGGTTAAACATAAACAATTCTCCTAAACATATTTCCATATTCATCATGTTGCACAAAAAAAAGATCAAAAGGAGAAAAAAAACAAGAAAGGAAAAAAACAAGTAAACAAATAAATAACAACAAAACAGGTGAAAATACTATGCCTTGATCCACATTTGGTCTCCACAGTTCTCTCTCTAGATGTGGATGGCACTTTCTATTACAAGTCTATTAGAATTGGCTTAAATCACATCATCATTGAAAAGAGGTAAGTTTGGAGCAGCTAGATGGTGCAGTGGATAGAGTGCAAGCCCTGAAGTCAAAAGGACCTGAGTTCAAATACAGCCTCAGATGCCTAATACTTCTTAGCTGTAAGACCCTGGGCAAATCACTTAATTCCAATACCTCAGCAAAAAAAAAAAAAAAAGAAAAGAAAAGAGCCAAGTTCAAGCAAATATTTTTGAGAGTTGTGCAAAAGGGGAAAAGCCATTTTTAGAATGTATTAAGTATCTATTGCACGCAAAGCCTTTTGGTCAACACTAAGGATTTAAAGATTAGAAATGATGCAATTCTTTCCTGCTATGTGTTTAAAAATCTCATAGTGGAAGGAGTGAGAAATCATATCCTAATACAGATCAGATAATGACTATCCATAAGGTTGGTACATGAAGTGACATGAAATTCATGTAAGGAGGGATATTTTTAGTAGCCTGTATCAGAAAATGTTTTATAGAGAACCACTTTTAATCTGTCATCACTTACAATCCTAGATTCTCCTAAAAATCATGGAGGAAGTGGTACCTGAGCTGGACCTTGAATGAAGAGGAAGATTTCAACTTTAACATTTATTTACTTTCTTTTATCTTCAAACTAAGATTTAGTCGTATTTCCCTTATACTTCTCTCACCCATCCCACCACACAATGAGAAAGAAAAACAAAATCCCTGTTACAAATATGTAGAGTCAGATAAAACAGAATTTTTCATTGGCATCTCTTAACTACACTGAGTCCATTATCTCTATTAGGATGTGAGGAGCATATTATATCATGAATTATATTACATAAGAAATTATAGTTCATCGTTTTATTAATTAATTTCCAGGGTTTCATATATAATGCACATATATACACATAGGTATACATACATTGAGAACACAAGAAAAATACAATCTATTATAAACAAGTTTTTATTTGGTCAGTAGTTCCTCATGTCTGATTCTTCATTACTCCTTTTGAGGTTTTTTTGGCAAAGATACTGGAATGATTTGCCATTTCCTTCTCCAGCTCATTTTATAGATAAAGAAACTGAGGTAAAGAAGGTTAAGTGACTTGGCCAGCTACTAAGTGTCAGGGGCCAGATCTAAAGTTAGGAACATGAGTCTTTACATGTGTGTGTGTGTATTTATATCTTTTTGCTTTTCAAAATACATGCAAAGATAATTTCCAACATTTGCCCTTAAAAAACCGTGTATTCCAAATTTTTCTTTCTCTCTTCCCCTACCTCCTCCCTCCCCTAGACAGGAAGTAATCCAATATAGATGAAACGTGAAATTCTTCTAAATGTATTTCCACATTTATCATGTTGCACAAGAAAAATCAGATCAAAGGGGGGCACATGAGAAAAAAAGAAAAACAAGCAAACAATAACAACAAAAAGGTGAAAATACTATGTTGTTGTGATCTACATTCAGTCTCCATAGACCTCTCTCTGGATGCAAAGATTAGTCTTCTTGACTCCAGGCCTGACCACTGCACTATCCAGCTGCCCAAACAAACAACAAGTATAGCCATTTAAAACAAACATTGACCATGTCTAAAAAAATTAAAAAAAAAAAGGTTTCATTCTGCATTTTGAGTCATTCACCTTTCTATCAGGAAATAAGTGACACATTTTTTCATTAGTTCTCTGAAATCCTGGTTACTTCTTATGCTGATAAAATTTTAGCACAATAGTATTCTAGCACATTTATATATTATAATTTTCATCCATTTCCTAGTTGACAGGTACACTCCTCAAATTTTTATTCTTTGCCTTCTCAAATTTGTTTTTTTCGTCTTTAAAATTTGTTTTGCTAGCCATACACACCCAGAGAGGGATGTGAAATGTGGACCACAACATAACATTTTCATGCTCCCTACTGATGTTTGCTTGCATTGTATTTCCTTTTTCTGATTCTTCCTTCTTATAGATACAATTTTTCTTGCACAACAATAATAAGTGTGGAAATATGTATACATATATTCGATTTGTCAAGTATTTTAACATAATTAACATGTAGTAGATATCCTGCCATCTAGGGGAGGGGTGGGGAGTAGGGGGGGAAATTTTGTAAGAGAAAGCTTTGTAAGGGTTAATGTTGAAGAATTACCTATACATATGTTTTGCAAATAAAAAGTTTTAATAAAAAAAATAAAATAAAATAAAATTTGTTTTGCTTAAGACTAATCCTTCTTTTAGTACACCCTCCTTCTAATTCTCCCTCTCCCCTTTTTCCTCCTAATTACTTATTAAGTGAAATGAATTTCTGTACCCAAGAATATACATATATGTATTCTTCCTTTTTTTGATCAGTTCAGATGATAACCAAGTTTAAATGTCTACTGTTCCCCCCTGCTTCCTCCTGTTTGTATAGACATCCTGATTGTGTGAGATAATTTTCCCTAGCTTTCCATTTCCTTCCCTCTCTACCAACTTATATTCCTTTTCTTCACTCTTTTCATTCTTTTACTAAGATTATCAAGACATAACAAAATCATTCTCAGGCCTTATCTAATTGGATTCACTTCAGGAACCCTAATATTCTCCTCATATTAGAAATTAATCAGCTTATTTTTATTTAGTCATTTATCATGATTCATTTATGTTTACTATTTTATGTTTCTCTTCACTCATGTTGCTACTCCAAAATTTCTCTGCAGTTCTGATCTTTTCTTTAGGAATGCTTGGAAGTTTTCTATTTCATTAATGATCTATTTTTCCCTTTATAGTAGTATACTCAGTTTTTCTGGGTAACTTAATCTTGGCTATTAACCCATATTCTTTGCCTTCTAGAATATCAAATACAGAATTTTCTACTCTTTTAGAGTAGTGGCTGCTAAATAATGTGTAAGACTGATGGTGGTTACTTAGTACTTTTATTCTTTCTGGCTACTTAAAGTATTTTTTTTTCCTTTGACCTAAAAGCTCTGGATTTTGGATATTATGTTCCTGGAATTTTTCATTTTGGAGTTTCTTTCAAGAGATGACCCCTAAGGAGTTCGTTCTTTATTTATTTATTTATTTATTTATTTATTTATTTATGCTGAAGCAATTGAGGTTAAGTAACTTGCTGAAGGTCACATAGCTAGGAAATGTTAAGTAAGTGTCTGAGACCATATTTGAACTCATGTCCTCCTGACTTCAGGGCCGGTGTTCCATCCATTGCACCACCTACCTGCCCCAGAGTTCTTTTTATTTATATTTTGCCCTCTAGTTTTAAGATATCCGGGAAGTTTGTTTGTTTGTTTCGTTTGTTTTTTTTTTTTTTAAGATCTCTTTGAAATGTAGTATCTAGACTTGTTTTGGTCATGGTATTCTGATTTTTTTTTTCTCCTCTGTTTTCTAGGTCAGTTGTTTTTACTATGAGATACTTTGTATTTACTTTGCATTTTCTTCTATTTTTCAGGGTTTTTTTTTTACTATGTTTTAATTATTTTGTTGTCTCACATTGTCATTGGTCTTTATTTTGTCCATTTAAATTTTCAATGAATTTGTTACTTGGGCAAGATTTTGTACCTCTTTACTCTCCATTTTTTCTTCTATAGCTACCATCTCTTTTCCATTTTTCTCCCAAATGTTCATTTATAAAAATATTTTAACACCTTTTTAGCTTTTGCTTTAACTCTTCCAGGAATTCTAGGTGAGCATATTTTATTCTGAGGCACTGCAGATAGATGTTTGGGAATCATTTGGAGATAGAGGCTTCTAAGTCTGTCTTAAACATCCCTGCCACTATAAAAATTCATTATAGTAGAGTTTTTTCCTCCATTTTTCCCCACCTACTTCCTGACTTTGGACTTGACATTAGAGCTGTACTCTGCCACATTTCTGGAGAGAATGTCTAGGCTGGTCTTGTTGCTACTTTCTTGAGGTATTGAATGTTGTGTTGTTTCAGGATTTCAGGAACAAGTTAAGTGGCTACAAACTTTCAGTGCAACCAAAGGGGTCTGATGGCGGGAACAGTCTGATTCTGGCCTCCTAATCTGAGTTCTTCAAGTCTCTGACCTGGGTTTTAGTCTGGCCAAGAGTAAACTGCTGCTGGACTCAGCTCCTATCAGTGAGAAGGAAAGCTCTGTTGTCTCAGAGTAGCAGAATTCTAGGTTCCCCTTTGTTTGGGATTCCTGCCTTGCTTTCCTTCTGAAGGTTGGACAAGATGCTGCAGCTCAGATTCTGCTCTGTACCTGAGGTTGAAGCCCCACCGCTGCTGCTACTGGTTTCTGAACTTCTTCCTTTCTCCATCAGTGAGCCAGGACCTCCTATTGACAAATACTACTCTCCAGAGTAGGTCTCCTTCTCTCTCCATCCTAGTTCTGTGACTCAAAATGTAGCAATGGGGTATATAGCTGCCAGGCCACACCTGACTTCACCACAGCCCAGAATCAGTCTGAGAGTGCCCCAGTTAGGGTCTGGGACCTCCTGTTGTCTCCTTTGCCTGGGCACTGGAATGCTCAAGTGCATCCACTCTCCTCCCCACCTCCCCAAGTATATAGAATATTGGGTCTAAAAGCAGAAAGACCTGAGTTCAAATCTGCCCTCATATATCTACTAGCAAAGCAAATTAAGTCTTATTGCAAGTCAGTTTCTTCAACTATAACATAGAGTTAATAACAGCACCTAATGCCTAGGTTTTTGGGTGGGATCAAATGAAATAATGTTTGTAAAGCATTTAACCAACTGACACATATTAGATACTATATAAATGCTTATTCCCTTCCCCTCAGTGAACACAGACCCCCTTATTCATCTTCCTATGATGAACTAGGCTTGACAAATTACTCACTGTGATATTTTCTGGATTTTCCCATCAAGATTCTGAGTGGTACATTTTTTTTAGATCTATATGGAGAATTTCATGGAGAAGAGCTCATCTGTACAGCTCCCTTTTACTCTGATATCTGGGCTATGCCCAACTACACACACACACACACACACACACACACACACACACACACACACACTTTATATATTTTTAAAAAACAAAAAAATTGGTCTTCTCTAAACAAATGGCATTTCTATCTATCTCATGCCTCTTGCACTAGCATAACTAATTAAAAACTAAATTGTGACTTCTTAGAGAACAAAGACTGTGCTTTGTTTCAACATAATATCCCAATCCAAAGCACAGCGCCTTGTATATAGTAGGCTTTAATAAGTGTGATTAAGTGAATGAAAAAATGGATGGATGGGTAGATGAAGTTTCTCTAAGGAAAAGATAAGAGCCCTCAAAGTCTAGAGGGCTCTGTTGGACTCAAAAACAGGAATGGAAGAGGCCAAGTGAGAACCAAGAAATTCTAGATTGGAGTTCTTTTCTCCATCTACTTCTATATTATCTAACTTCATTCATACTACCACTGACTTACACTTGTCTAAAAGAAAATTTACTTTTCCTGCTTGGAGGGCTTGTTGTGAGGATGAAAAGGCTTGTGATTTATTTTGAGGTCTTAAGTTAGGAAGTGCCATTCATATGCATCACAACAGGAAGATTTATGACCTGTCTATACTCCTAGAGTACTTTTTAAAATGAGCCTCTATCTCTTTAACAATGAGATGTTTCAAACCAGTTCCAATTGTTCAGTGGTGAACACCTAGAGAGAGGCCTGTGGGAATTGAATGTGGACCACAACATAGCATTTTCACACTTTCTGTTGATGTGTGCTTGCATTTTGTTTTCCTTCTTAGGTTTTTTTTTTCTCTTTCTAGATCCGATTTTTCTCGTACAGAAAGATAACTGTATATAATACATATTGGATTTATTATATATTTTAACATATTTAACATGTATTAGACTACCTGCCATCTAGAGGAAGGGGTAGGGGGAAGGAGGGGAAAATTTGGAACAGAAACTTTTGCAAAGGTCAATGTTGAAAAATTACTCATATGTTCTGTAAATAAAAAGCTTTAATAAAAAAAGAATGAGCCTCTACTTGCATTTTCCTAAAAATTATTCAGCATAGAAAGCAGAGGGAAATAGAATCATGGGACATAGAAAGATCCTTAGAACACAGAATTAATAGCATGTCAAAGCTGAGGAAAAGTTTAGAACAGAAGATGTCAGATACAGGGCAAGACAAGGATCAGGTATTGACTTTAGAACTTGGTATACTGGAGCTAAAAGGTGCTTTAGAATGTCAGAACTGAGAAAAACTCTAGAATATAGAGCAAAGAATGTTAAATTCAAAGAGAAGCAAAGCATAAGAATGGACCTTAGAACTCAGAATGTCAGAGCTGAAAGGAACTTTGGAACAAAGGATAGACTGTTATGGAATATGAGAAGGGACCTGAAAGATCATCCACTCTTGGTGTTCTGATTTTACAGATTAAGAAACTGAGATTGAGAGGGGGGAAGTACATAAGGTCACATCTTTAGTGAAGTGACCTAAGGAACCAATATGAGTCATTTACTAATCAGTTAAAAGCCTGAAAAGCAATTATTTGGGAAAATATAAAAAATTGAGGCAATTCTTATATTTCGTAAATCATGCATCCATCCAGAGCCAGTGGGTAGGAAAGCCTTTCTTTGGCTCTGCACTGGGCAGCAAGAATATGAGCTTGAAAAGCATGCCTAGACCCAACAGCCGGGAGCATTCTTTCCACTAACACTGCATTTTTTTCCCCTGAATAGCCATAAACCAGGCTCATCTATAGAAATGGGATATTTCTGAATATAAAAGAAACACAAACTGCATTGAGTAGGTGTCCTCTGATTCTGATTTAATTTCCTTTGTCTAATGTAAACTCACTGGGCTATGACTAACAGCTAACATATCATTTCTAATTGTATGGCATTATGTGGTGTTAGTACAAACGCATATCTGCAGCCAAGACCCAGAAAGCAGACTAGATTTCTTCAGTCTTGCTGGGAATTAGGGAGGGGAAAACACCATCAGCATCAAGCACATTTGTCGAAGAAGGAGATTAGAAGCCCTGTTTAATGGGGAAATATCTCCCCATCTTTCATCTTCTTCCTTGTTAGATATTAGTCTCACATTATAAACCAAATAGAAAGCTTCTCATCTACACAGGGTCTTGACAGAAGAAACTGAAGATTACAGATGTTGTCTGAGTATCTATGGACTTTGAGGTTTTCCTTAGCCCAGGGGCCCTGGAAAAAAGCACTCAACCACTTTGCCAAGGACTTGCTTTCACCTTTTCCCTGTTGTTATGAAAACCTCATGGAGATCTGGAGCAAACACTCACTATTAGCAGGATTGCCTCAGACAAGCCCCTTCCATTCCTTATACCTTTGTTTGCCCAACTAAAAGGAGCACACAGGACTAAAAGGTCTCTAAGAAGGTTTGTGATTCAGACCTATCAATCAATCAACTAATAAACATTTATTGTCTAACTCCTATGATGTTCTCTAAATCTATGAAGCCTGATTATCTCTCTTCTCTAAGAAACAAACTCATTCCAGGATTCAGAAGCAGGACAGAAACCCAGTGGCAGAGAGACTCTTGGCAACTAGAGGAACTAAACCCAAACTGATCATTTTTTTTTCCTTTCCCCCAGCCTGAGTGGAAAGGAACACACATTTCCAACCCAGGGATTGTCATAATCAAAGCTGTCATTCCATTCTACTTGTTTTCATTGTGGGATCCCTTTCCATGATAATGGTCTGAAAATATAAAGGGAGAAATGATTCAATTCAATTCAACAAATATTTGTTAAACCATTCTTAGAAGCAAAGCACCATGAGAGGTGCTAAAAATTAAAAAAAAGTTAAAATTCAAGGAGTATGCCTTGTATTTCTACATTTTACTTGTTATTAAGAGGTTAGTAGACAAGTAGGCAAGATAAGTTGAGAAGAGAGGGATCTATAACAACTAAGAGCATTAGAAAAAACTTCACTTAGGAGTTTGAACTTTCTGAAGTGAACCTTGAAGGAGGCAAAGAGGCAGAAATGAAGAAGGAACAACATACAGTTTCTGCATCATCAGTCTAGCAAAATTGGATTGGTTGTTAATGACATAAGGAGCAAAGTGAAAAGAACAACAAATTTAGAGTCAGGAGATCTGGGTTCAAATTCAGCGTGAAGTCACTCTTTCCTCGTTCAGGTTTTTGGTTTCTTTAACATAAAGGCATGGAGATCATCTCCAAGTCTCCTTCCTGCTCTAAATTTAATGATCCTGTTTCATATTACTCTCCTTGACTTCCTTTGGGCAAGATCATCCCCTCTATTTAAGGAAGGTCTCAAATAAAACCAGAGCAGAGTGATTGGGAAGAACAAATTAAATGTTCCTAATAAAATGGAAACTCTTTGAAGGCAGGGTTTTGTCTTTGACTTTGTATTCCCAACACTTAGCATGGTGCCTAGAATGTATTGGGTGCTTTCTAAATGTTGAATTGAAATGTTCCCCAAGTAAAAGGAATTAGAGTTACTATAACAAGTGCCTTCAAAAATTAAATATACAAAGCTTTCTCATGTTCCTTTCTAAATTCAGTCAACAAAGATTGACCAAACAAGACCAGCCTAAGACAAAGATCAAAGAAGGCTTAGACCCAGGCCACAGAAAAATTTAAAATTAACATTGTCATAGGACAGGTTACTCAGACCTGCCAAAAGCCGTCCCCAGTCAGCATGAGAAGCCAGTGGAGAAAACAGATTCCACAATGGGTCACTTGACCATCAATAGCCAGTGGGAGCTGCAAAACACCTTCAACTGGTGAACCCAAATTTGTCCTGGTTATAACCTTGATGCTATTGACAAGGCTTATTCTGATTTAAATTTCAAAGAGAGTATGATTTTGAGTCTTTCCCACCCCCTCCCCACCTTCTACCCTATCCCTGAAAGCAAACCATTATGGATTTTATAGGGCAGGGAACCCTCAACTCACCTGCTCAATTTGCACAATCTTTGCATAAGCAAAAAGGCAGTCGATAGAAACCGAATTAATTTTAATTGACCATAATATGCTCACAGAAATGTCAAGGAGTTTCATTAGCAGATAAGCCACAAAATATCTGTTTGGTTATTTACATCTGTATAAGGAGAATAATAGGGTCACAGTTAATTACAGGGCTTTCAGGGACTGAGGCGTTCTGGGGTGGGCCCATCAGAGAGAGACAGGATCCTTTATTCCAGAAATCTTGCTGCACAGCAGAAAGAGCTGGGGGTTTAGAATCAGACCTGGGTTCAAGTCTTCACTCTCCTATTGTCCAATTGGTTTTGGTTTTGAGCAACTTTTTTTTCCCTGTTTTCTCATTTCTACAGCTCTAACATTCTGTGCATTTCCTCATAATAGGACCTGGCACTCTAACATGATGGCTAAGTGGAACACAGGTTTTGGAATCAGGGCATCTGAATTTAAAACCCTGTTATGTATTTACTAGCTCTGTGACCTTGTACAATTTCTTTAATCTCTCTGTGCCTCCATTTCCTCCTTATAAAATGAAGGAGATGGGCTGCTGAGTAGTTAATTTTTGTGTATCATGGGCATAAGGTTTTTGGCAGGATGGTGAAATTTCTCAATATCTTCTCAGAATAATATTTTTAAATAAATAAAATAAAATACACAGGATTATAAAGGAAACCAAATAAATTATAATAATTGTCAAAATATATATTTTTAACTTTGTAGACAACCCTCCCCTTGAACTCTCTCCTGCATCCGCAAGTTTATAAAACTTGTGGACTAAAAGATTTAGAGGGTCTCTTGAAGTGCTAAACCCTATAATATTCCACTTACTCTGAGGGCTTCCCAAGATATTGGAGAATTAGTTGACCTTTGACAGGCAGAAATTATGGGATGGGGGTGGATTATGGAGTCGGGGTAGAAGTAGGAGAGTTATTCCATAATAGTATGATGTCATGAAACTGGATGAAATGCATGAGAGCTGGAAATGAGAAGTATATAGGAGGAATCAGGAATAGTATGATTTGATGACAGATCAGAGTAGGTGTAATTACTGATAATGTCATAGCTAGCAACTGAGTGACCTTGCTTGCCTTCGAGAAAGAAGAGGGATCTCAGCAAGGATTAGGGCACAGAGATAGGAGGACTTGTTCAAAAAATGGATGTAAAGGAACTTGGGTTGGCAGGACTGCCTGGGAACAAATCATCTCAGTTCACTGGACCTGGAGACAAATTGATTTAATTGACTCAATGCTCTATATCCCTGGAATCTATATTTGTCTGGCACCTCTGCTGTTCTACATGGTTTGTCAAAAGTTACAAGTCTATTTGACTTCTCTTGGCCCCAGCTAGAAGATAAGATAGAATATGGAGCTGTGACTGTTGAGATAATCCATGCTGGACTGATTGAACAAAGTTTTCCCCCAAGTTGGGGGTCATAGACATGGCCTTAGGCACCAAATGGAAAACAGAGCCTCATTCTAGGGGACAAGTTAACTTTGGGGCAAAGGGGACAATCCTAGTCTTCTTTCTCACTTTTTCCTACACTGACTCTATACTCTAGTCAAATCATAATATTCCTTATTCCTCATATATACCTCTCACTTCCAATTTTCATGCATTTCATCCAGTTGCATGACCATGCTCTTATGGAATGATTCTCCTACTTCCTCCCTCACTCCATAATCTCTGCCGTCAAAGGCTTAACTATTTTCAAAATGCAGATATAAAGCCATCAGATACTCTTTGTGTATTTTAACATTTGCATCATAGGACATAAAAGCAGAGAAGATCTTAAGAGCTTATTTTACAGTGGGGGAAGTTGAGGACCAGTGCAGTCATGACTTGCCCAATGATACTAAAATAGTAACAAAACTACGATTTATACCCAAATCTTTCCATCATACAACTCTCTCTCTCTCTCTGTGGAGATTTCCTAGATCTCCCAACCAGAAATTCTTCTGAATTTCCAGTGCCCTTTGCTTGCACCTCTTCACTTCAACAAAAATATCCAAGTGCTTATTCTTTAAAGTCGTACAAAGTTTAAATATGCCACAATCCCAGTTCAATAAAATTAAAATCTAGTTGTATATTGTCGGTCTTGGAAAGATCACAAGTAATCGTTCTGCAAGGGCAGGGGTGATTTTAGTGAGTTGGAGAGATTCAGCAAATGAAATAGGCTCAGGAATGTGGGGTAAGAGAAAAGGATCTCTTCTAGACACTAGCTGTCTAATTTGCATAATAGTAATTTGTATACAAGTCTAATCTCCCACACTACACCACGAGACGTGGGACCATATCCTTTATCTATCTATTCTCTACAGCATTTGATGTAGGACCATGTGCCTTTTAAATCATAAATTTAAAAGAACTAATGGAGAAGAACTCCACAGAAAACTTGAGATCAACTTGACCAGGAATTCTTATCTTAGAGATAGAGAGAAATAAAGAGATAAATATATAGGTTAACTTATATGAACTTATATTATTTCAAAATAATATATTGAACATGTTTTAATATAGTAATTATACAGAATATATTTCAATATTACTAGTTTCCTTTGTAATCCTATGTATTTTATTTGATGTATTTTAAAACATTCTAGGAAGGGATTCATAGGTTTTTCCAGAATGCCAAAGGTATCCATGGCACAAAAAAGATATAGAAAACCCTGACTCAGGCCATCCACTTTATTTTAAAGAGGAGGAAACTTATGCTAAAAGGGGTTAGATTATTTGCCAAAGATCCACAGGTAGTAAATATCAAAACCTAGATTCAAATCCAAGTTCTTTTTCTCTCCAGAACCAGGTCTCTTTTCCATATACCACACTGCCTCCTACTGTCTCTGGAATGGATGAATGTTATATTTACTGCCATAATAACTTGGAACTCCTGTTCTGCTCCTCCCACACAGGTGAGCTGGAAGGGGTGATGGTGGCTTGAAGAAAGTGAGAACTACTGCTTCCTTTGATCCTTATTTTTAAAAAGAGATTACTGATGTCTGAGAGAAGAGGGGATACAATCCAAATCTCCACGTTAGAAGATCTGGCTGAAGACTAGAGGGTGAGTACCTCAAACAAACCTTACCCTTCTAATCATTCAGGCCTTGGAACTCAATCAACTCTTAATTGATCATAAGACTGAATAAGAAACAGGCTATCTGCTTTTGTTCCCTTGTAGCAGTAGTGCCCACCCATCCTTTGCCTTTTTCCTTTTTGGTTAGAGATCGATAATCAAACCAACATTACCATTGCTACTGTGAAGGCCACGACAATCTTATTTATGAGTCTTTATGGCTTGACTCAAAATTTTTAAGATTCTGGGTTATGCATGGTCTAAACAAAAGCTCATTTTTTTAATCACCACCAAACCCTCATATCCATTTGTGTACCTCTCATCAGTATTGCAACCTAGGCTACTCTTCCACTGTGTCCCCTGGAACACCTGTTCTATTGTTAACATATTATCTTTCATATTAAACCTATGCTCTCCCTCTGGAAATTTTGTATTTAGTCTTATAGGTATAGATGTTGTTTACTCCAGTAGAATATTAGATCCTTTAAATCAGATTTTTGTTTCTTTTTTTTCACTGTATGTTCAATTTCTAATTCAGTGGCTGACACATAATAGGTACTTAATAATTGTTTGCTGAATTATATCAAGTACCAACCTTACCCTGATGTTTTTTATATCATAAAAACATAGGAACTCCATTAATTTCCATCACAGACATGACTTACCTTCATCACAGCTGGTATTGACAGGGAGTAGATGATCAATACAGAACAGATTGGAAGTTCATTCCCACAAATTGATAAAAGTTCTGAACCAGGAAAGGCTAGTGGTTTTATAAAAAAGGTTAAATCTTTACAATCTGTTGCTCATTTCTTTGGCTTTTTTTCCTTTCTGTCACCCATTTGCTGCCACTTATTCCACTGAACCCTTTTTCAAAGACTTTAATAGATTTAATTAAGTAGAATGATGCCCCAAATTACCATATTACCTCTTAAGCCTGGGCATCATATGGAAGTTAACTTGAGGGAGAAGTTGATTTCAGGAAAACATCCTAATCCTCTTTGTCTCATTGCTGTCCTTGTCCCTAAGATCCCAGAAATGGAAATCCTTGGAGACAATCTTCATGGAACGCCTAAAAGAATGATTTTCATAACAATCCCATTCTTCTACATATGTGCATTCATGGCTCTAGGAAGAAGAGCACTAGATTTGGAATCACTAAACCAGGACTTCAATCCTGACTTTGATACTTATGAGATATATAAATATGGGCAAATTGCACTTCTCTGAATCCCAGTTTCTTCAACTGAAAAAATTACTCTATTCATACCTTTACCATCTAACTCAGATTGTTGATCTAGAGATGGATGGTAACTTAGAGACCATATCTATCTCTTATAGGCTAGATGAAAAAACTTAGGCTTTAATAAATTAGTGACTTGCTCAAGATCATATAGATAATAAGTACTAGAGTCTGGATTTGAACTTATGTCTTGTCTCTCCAAGTTAATTTTTTTTTGCATCATACCAATCCTTTCTATACAGAGTTATTGTAAAGAAAAGTATTTTGTATGTCTTAAAGTAGTGGTGTCAAACTCAAACAGAAATGGATCTCTGTGGGCTGCATATTGACTTAGAAACCACAAATTAACATTATCTAAATTTATTTCATTTCTATTTATTTTGTCAAAAAAAATCCTGAATTACATTTTAACCTAGTATAGTCTCTCTGGCCCCTTGCATCCAGCTGAGTTTGACACTTCTGCTTTAAAACACTTTGAAAATTTGAGAATTTGTACATGGGTGTTTTTGTCTAGACTTCTGATTTCATTGATATAGGAACCTTCCTGTGAAGAAACTCCTTCTGCCAATGCATATCAAGTAACTACACTGAGACTTATAGTTTAAGAAATGTGCCTAGAGGTTAAGTGTCTTTGCCAGGGTCAAACTACTACTATGTCTTGTTGAGAGAAACCTGTGTGTAACAAGGCTCTATGTGTGGAAAGGGGCTGTCCCCCTGCTTGTACATAAGGATACTGTGTGGTCCAGAGGGAGGCAGAATTGACATCTACTCTCTTCTCCCCCAAAAGCAGACTGATTCCTGCCAGGAAGGAAAGCAGGAGGTTGGGACTGCATGCCAGGAGGCCAGGAGTACCAGGATGGAATTATATCTATCTGCTCCTTTAAAAGTTATTAGTGCAGACAACATGATCAAGTTCAATCTTACTTCTGATCACTGTTTCTCATTCCTAGGGGGAAGATGAACCCCAAGTTCTATATACAAGGCTTAACCCCTTTCCCACCAAATAAGAGTTCCACAATGAACAAACATAGCAAATGTCAACAAACCTATCTATTCAAATTGTAGCAATTCAGAGAATTTATAAGTAGGAGTGTATATGCCAGATAATACAGAGTGAAGGCAGCAAAATAATTCAACTCAACTAAGAAAGAAAATTCCAGATCTCACCAAAGGGAAAATTCTCTAACAAATGGGAATAGGGGCATGATGGAGACTACCAGGTTCTCTTGTGTCTTCTCAGAATCTTTTCCTTCAAATCTGAAAAAGGATTAACTTCTTCTATTTTTCCTTTTTAAAGCTAGAAGCCAGAAGTGCCTTAAATGACTTGAAGCTTGAAGAGTTCTGAAGAAAACTGGATGAGTAATGAGGCTCTCTCACTCTCTCCAATTCTACTCCATCCTTTACACAGGGAAGGGCAAATGTCTCCACCAAAAAAGACAGTCCCATACCAATGAGCTTTGAGACAAAGATTTTAATATATGAGGCAGGAAGTAAAATCAATTGTCTATATATCCACCTGGTTCTGTTTCTCCAATGTAAATTCCTTGTATTGTTATTATATACAATATCATATAAATGTGCATATCTGTATACTTCAATGGTCCTCCCTTAGGTCCCTTGTTCATATGAAGAATCCCCAAAGACCTGCAACTTTGACAAACAGGCTCAAAAGTCTCCTTCAATTAAACCAATGATATAATCTCCCTCAGTTTCCTCATCTATATAATGAGAGAGTTGTACTAGATCCTTTCCAGTTTACAATCTATGTTTTTATTTTTGTTTGGGGAGAAATTTTTGGAGGATGTCCTAAGACACCATGAATTCATGTTGAAGATCAAAACCCCTAGATATTTTTCACATGAACTTTTATGGAGCCTTGCCTTCTTATCCCATGTAGAGAATGTCACATTCATTTCTGTAAGGTTCCTTTTTAAAAAAAAAAATTTAAATAAACTCATTTGAATATAAGAACACTTTCTGTCAAACATAAGATCCTCCTGCCTGGGTTAGGCAGACTACCAAGAGCATACATGATATACATTTTTTTTGGTTGTTGTTCCTTACTTGGCAGAAAAAAAGACATATTGAGTTCATCTCTAGTCAGGTAGAAGTATAGGTGCAGGGATGGGGGGGGGGATCATCAGGATTTCTCAGAAAGGAGAGAACAGGGTGAGACCAGAATGAATGAATTAATGGGAGGAGGGGAAGGAAATGTGTTAAGCACCTATCATGTGTCATGCACTGCCCATACAAATGTAGAAAGGTGAGTTACTCTGGAATCAGAAAACTTGAGTTTAAATTCTGCTTCTCATGCTATTTATGTGATCCTGGGCAAGTCTTCTGCCTTATCAGAAACTCAGCTTCTTCATCTGTAAAAATGAGACTCCTCAGGGATCTTTTCTAGATCTTTATCTATGATCCTATGAGAGCATCTCTTCATACCATTTATGAAAAATGCATGTTCAATAATCCTCTTTCTTCAAGGCCAAGTTCTGCTGCCACTTTCTCCATGGATTAAGTCAAAAAGACACTCTTACTTAGGGCTATTTCCTCCCTAGTCATAGGATGAAGTTTTTATCTGGAACAATGATTAGTTCACTAGATCATAGATCTAGAGCTGGAAGGGACCTCTGAGCCTGTCTAAATCTATCAATTTGTTTTGTTAACAGAGAAACTAGATCAAGACAAGTAAAGTGACCCAAGTCACACAGATAATATCTGAGGCAGGATTTGAACCCCTAGTCCTCTGCCTTAAGAGTCAGAGATCTTTCCACCATATCAGCATGGTAAGAAATCAAGCCTGAATTCCAACCCAGACCCCCAGACTCCAAATTCCTTATTCTCCCCTCTAGACTATGCTGCATAAAAATAATTAATTAAATTAAAAATTAATTAACAAATAATAAAAAAGATTCATTCTTAAGCTCACTTTGTCTAGATTTCATCTTTGCCTTTCTACCACTCCATACTCATACATACATGCTTTGAACCACAGCAAAGGCTTCATTTATGCAAATTCTTCATATTCTCTCTCCTCTCTCTCTGTCTCTGTCTGTCTCTGTGCTTATGTGTGTGTCTTTCTCTCTGTCTTTCTATTTCTGTCTCTGTCTCTGTCTCTTTGTCTCTGTCTCTTTGTCTCTTCTT
>JAJPUD010007377.1:0-28564 GCA_023553655.1 Myrmecobius fasciatus | reverse complement strand
TCTCTCTCTCTGTCTCTCTCTCTCAAGATTAAGTGATTTGGCCAGGGTCACAGAGCTACTCTCTGAACTCAGGTTCTCCTGATTCCAAGACCAGAGCTCTATCCACTCTGCCACGCTGCATTGCCCCCCCCAATTTGTTCACTAAAATGTTTTTCTTTTTCAAAATTCCAGAATTCAGACTCTTCATTCCTTCAGATGTTATCAACCCTCAATGAGTCAACTCTTCTGAGGTTTCAGCTGTCAATCTGTTCTCCCCTTTAGGCAAGATTATATGTGGATTGATAGAATACTGAGGTGGGAGAGAAGGAAGAATAGGTCACCCATGGAAGGAGAAATCACTATCACTTTACTGTGCACAGAGGGGAGAGTAGAGAATCATTGGCCCACACTGTCTCATAATCACAGATGTGTCAGCTATAAAACATGGGAATTTGAAAGACAGAGAAGCTAAATTTGTCTAATTTTGTCTAAGGATAATTTTTGACCTCAGTTCTAAAGCCAATCCAATGGCCTTCACTTAGAGCAACTGTACTTTTATGTAACTTAGACTCAATGAACCATATTGCATTGAAATTCATTAAAGATGACAAAAAAACTTTTTGGCTACCATTTTGTTTCACAATGATAGACTGAACCTTCAATCATAGAACCATTAAGGTCTTCTAATTCTGAGATTCTGTAAATCTGAATGGCAGAGTTACAGAAGACCTTAGAGATCATTACACACCCCACATTTCCATTTTACAGATTGCAGAAGTGAGACTCAGAGAATGAAAATGATATGATATTGAACTTAAGGATGAATCTTGATAAAATTTCGTCAAAACCAATTTTTCTTGGGCAGTAAGATAACTGTATAAATATGTATACCTATATTGTATTTGCCATATATTTTAACATAGTTAACATGTATCAGACTACCTGTTGTTTGGGGGAGGGGGAGAAAGAAAATTTGAAACAGAAAACTTTGCAAGGGTCAGTGTTGAAAAATTACCCATGAATATGTTTTGCAAATAAAAAGCTTTAATAAAAAAATTAAAAATAAATAAAATTTCATCAAAACAGACAACTTTTTTAAACATTAGCACATAATGAGTACAAAGTCTGAGACATACTTCCTTCTCTTCATCAGTTCTTCAAATCCCTAGTTTCCTTCCAGACTTAGTTCAAATTTCATTTCCTACATGAAACTTCCCTGATCTTCCATGCCAATTTTTAGTATCCTCTCCCCATCTATTTTTTAATTTAAAAAAATTAAAAACAATATTTACTTAGCATTTATTTTGCATTTCTTCTCTGAATATGTCTTCTAGAATAGAATTTTTTTTTAATTGTAAATGAGAGGGTCATATCACCAGTGTCTATTCCAGTGGTTAATATGCAGTAAATGCTTAATTAATACTTTTTGGAATTAAATTGAAATGATATATATAAAGTGTTAAGCCAAGGATTTCTAATTTCACTCAGATAAGCTCTTCTCCATCTTCCCTTCGAATATGGTTAGTTGGTTGTCCTTTGTTCTCAAAGAGAGTCAAAATAATGATATCACTATGTTGGGTCAAGGTACAGTGTATCTGACTATGGCTGATCAGACCATTATGAATGTAGAAGGCTCTATCACAGTTCAGTCACAATAGTCCATATTCATACATGGATATACCTTCAGAGACCATTTCCTCCAGGGGCCCAGATCCCACAAAAAACACAACAGTTACAAAATCTTCTAAATATATAGGTGGAAAAGAACATGACATATAAAATTATTATAAACTTGGACAAAAGAATTTTAAAATCTGAATAGTTCAAACTTTAAAATTTTCTTTAAGACTTTATTCCTCCTTTAGATGGTATTTGAAATTTCTTAGATTTTTTTTAATCAGGAGGCTTAGAAAAACAAGAAGATAAATAATTCAGGAATATTGAAAATGTTGCACAAACTCAACACAATGACAGATCCTACTGTAAAACAGAGGCACTTTTTTAAGCCATGCAAGAGTCTGATTATAGACCAAGGAAGAACTTTTGCACCGACAGCATTGCCAAATAACTGTTATTAACTTGTTTCAGTGTTCCCTAGTTCTTATCTAAAATTAAAGCAGTGGTAATAACAATATTTAGCATTTAGTAAGGCCTTTGTATTTTTCTGATTCTTTATGATCATTAATTAATATGCCCAATATCCCTGGATCTCAAGGGAGCATCAGGTTGTGCCCCAACAGTGAGAGAGCCCCCAATTTCCTGTCTCAGGACATCAAAACTTTATTCATACCTTAATGATCCTTGATGGATTAAAAGGGATAATTGGATTGCTTTAGCTTCACCTTGGCTAGATAAAATCTTCCCCACTTTCCTGAACCAGGACACCAATATCACTAAAGGTCTCCCACACAAGAGGTCTTCAAGTAAATATTTGTTGACTGATGACTTGTCTGGCATGTTGCAAAAGGAACTCTTGTTTAAAAAGGAATTAAACTATATAGTCTCTGAAATACTGTAACATATTCCATGATCAGGTCATTGGAGCAACTGAATTATAGAACTAAAGAGTGACCTCCTCTACTCCTTACATTGCTTAGTTTTCACCTAATGATTCCAGGTAACAGTAATACCACATTCCAAATTCCCTTTGACATTTGTGGTTTGCACACACACACCCCCACGTTGTAATTGGATTTTGCCTAATGTCTCTAGCCCACAGTGATCAACCCATTCCATAAGGTTTTGTTTGGGTTTTTCCCATTTACTTTTTTGTCCACAGGGATAGTGCCTTCCTATGCCATCTATCTATTCATTCATTACATAAAATGCTTTGAATAGTCATCTCTGAATAGTCTATCATAGGCCTCCAAAGTCTCTTAGCATATATAATCTCAATGAGCATAGTGACACTTCTCTGAAATCTCTATTATTATGAAGACCAAGGCTGCCAGATCTCTTGAGCTTAAGAATTTTGAGATGCAGAAGACTAAGCTGATTTTGTGAACATGCTAAGTTTAGCATGACTATGATGAAACTTTTGGAATAAGACTGCCAGAGGGATCAACTAGCCTAGAAAACAGAGCAGACCAAAGCTTGCCTGCCAATCATAGGAAAACCAGACCCATGAATAACAACAACATTAAAATAATGAGGCTTCCCTTTGGAACATGGCCAAATGGCTTAATGGAGGCAATCCTAGGAGATGTGTCCTGGGCAAGACCATTCCTAGGTAGAATCTGAAATCACAACTCTCCAGGACTCTGTTAAAAGGAAAACAAAATTAAAATTTTTAATCAGAGGTGCCCTAAATATCCTAGTAAGAGCTAGCATCTCCCCAAGCTTAGTCCTGAAGTCCCAGTACATTAGTTCATGGGCTCTTCAACATCCTTCTAGCAGGTAGCTGGTCACAGAGGGCTCATGGCCAGACATTGTCCTGATGCATCCTCCTGACATGCTTCTTCTGGCCTCTCTTCCCATGTCTTAACAATAAAACAGAAAGATTCATTTCTCCAAGTGAACAAGACATGAGAGCAACCTTAACCAACTGCATTTGGGTGAAATACTCTCTGCTAATTCATGGTCACACTCTCTGGTTTATCTGGGCAGAGATGACAGAAAAAAGGAGAAATCCTTGCCTAATCAAGGTGACAAGGGTTTGAGTTATTGAGAGAACCCAGATCCACAGAAACTTGAAATCCTTGATAGATCAATGGACTGAGATCAGAAAGTGTCTCACTAAACAACAATAACAATAATAATAGCAGCCCACACTTCTAGAGTACATTACAGCATACATGAGAGGCATAATGGCCAGAAAACTGACCTCACAGTCAGGGAGACCTGGATTTTAGTCTCACTTCTGATACATACTGACAAGTCACTGAACCTCTCAGTTCCCAGAGCAGTTAAGATTCTAAATTACAAAGAAGGTGCCCACCTGCATCGATGGAAATTGTTTCCTCATTTGGGGAGTTCTCGACTATCAAAGAAATCACAAGTCCAGTCACTACCACTATCCTTATAAAGTATAACAAGGTAATTATATATATTTTAATATATCACTATATATAGTATATAATATATTTACAAATATATTTATATGTATATTATATAAATAATTTTATATTTATAAAATATGTATAAAATATATATTTATATTGTAAGTATATAAATATATATATTTATATTTTATATATATATAGTGGTACAAGTATTATAATCCCCATTTACAAGTGAGGAGACAAAGTATGAGAGAGGAAGTGACTTTCTCAGAGTAGTACAGAAACCATCACAAAGAACTTTCAACTTCTTCTGTGTTAAGTCTGAGCTTTGACAGGGAGTAGGAGGTCACCTATTATGATGGTCATGCACTTAGGATCTATTCACCATGGGGTAGTTATGTCAAGGAAAGGGTTAATTTCTTTAAATAAGGGAGAATGTAGAAGGAATTGAATGTCAGCACTTACATGCCTTCCCCAATCCAAAGAGCATGAAAAAGAAAAAGAATGAAGGGTAAAGGAAAGAGCTTCATTCTTTTCCACGTTCGGTTCCAATCAGATTTATTCATGAGTAAATTGAAATTTCACCCACGTTAACTACACATTCAATTAATCACAACTCCCAGATAACTGGCCTGCCCCAGTGTACCTTTGACAAGGCCTTCCTCTTACCACATGCCTTCCATCTTGCAAGAAACCACAAGCATGGCTCAAATATGGAAAGAATTCAGAGTATGAAATCTAAAAGAGAGGAACTATGGCTCAAGTATTAATAAAAATACCTTGAGAAAGGACACAGGTTTAAAATAGCTTAAGGGAGAAAACAAGGTTAGGCAGCTGTGTTTCCAGAAAAAAAAAAATCTCAATGCTTTTCAAATTTGAAACATCCCTTTTTGCACCTCTCTATTGGTCAGGTCCCCATGCCCAGGACCTGGCTTGGTTATAAACAGTATAGTCAGTATGTTAGAATTGAAGAAGGTGCCATATTTCACCCTCCAAATCATCTCCATATCAGCAGCATGCTTTGGTGCATAAAATGCCACCAATAGATTCCTCCCTGTGGATTATGATATTGCATGGAGAAAAAAAATATTGGATTATATGGTCTGTATCTATTATTATAAATATGTTTAAATCTAGGCCAGAGAAGGAAAATTATTTGCATAATGTCCCACAGCCCAGGAAAAGAACTTGGTCTCTTGGTTTTCAGTCCACCATGATCTCTGTGCATAGGAAGTAGCACTGAGCTCCAGAAAGAGAAAGAATGGTACAGTGGATAGGGGGACAGGCCTGGAGTCAGGAAGATTCATCTTCCTAAATTCAAATCTGGCCTCAGGCCCTTATTAGTCGTGTGACCCTGGGCAAATCACTTAATCCTATTTTCCTCATTTTCCTCATGGAGGAGGAAATGGCAAACCACTCTGGTATTTTTGCCAAGAAAATCCCAAACAGGGACAATCAAAGTCGTACATGATTAAATGAACGAACAACAAAAGTACAGTGATAGTAGAATGCCAGCTTTTATTTTAGACCATAGCCCCTTCTTCAGCCCACTCCATAGAGGTTAATGTAATCAAAGCAAGTGATTTTTTTTTCAGAAAAAAAATGATTTTTGGGGCAGCTAGGTGGTGCAGTGGATAGAACACCAGGCCTGAAGTCAGAAGCTGAGTTCAAATTTGATCTCAGACACTTAATATTCCCTAGCTGTGTGACCCTAGGCAAGTCACTTAACCTCAATTGCCTCAGCAAAAAAAAAAAAAGAAAAAGAAAAAAGAAAAAAAAATTATTTTCCTGAAGTCTTCTGATGACCTTGTACTATCAAAGACCACACTATGGTACATCTTAGTTGATGGGGGTCCTACCAAGCTGGAAAGCTTCCTTATACCATCCCATGATGGTATAGGTCTCCCAAAACTAGCCTGGATGAAGTTTTGGGAAACTCATTATCCAGGTTTACTGGGGAAAAAGTTGGAGGTTTCTGTCCCAGCAATTCTCAGAGATGGTATACTGAGTTTCTAAGAGACAAGGATGGGTGGAGTAAAGGCAACACCAACAGAAATCATAGCTCTTCAAGTTACTGAAATATGAGCAGGTAAATCCGATGCCCAATTCAGAAGAAACATCTACTTTGAGCTCAATTATCCAGATTGCCTACACTAAGAAAATACCCTAGATGTGTGGGACAAAGCTCAAACATACAATTTGGCATTTGGAATGCCATTCTTATTACAACCCTATCATTTCAAATATAAATCCTTCAGCCTGGTAGTTGAAAGCCTGCAAAAGCTAATTTCAGCCCCCTTTCCAGGCCATTATCATATTACTACTCCTCACATTCTCAGTGTTTTATGTTCACTAGTCTGCTTGATGTTTTCTGTGCACAATGCTTAACTTCCTATTGGTATATCTTTACCCAGCTTGTACCCTAGATCTAGAAAGGACTCCTTATTTTGGGTCTTAGAAGGCCTAATTGTCCCCCAATTGTTAGTGCTCCCCATTTCTTGAAATTACTTTGCACTTATTTGTCCTTATTCATGTTGTTTCTCTTCAAGAATATGAGCATTTTAGGAGTAAGCATTGTTGTATTTTTATCTTTGTATTCCTAAAATCTAGCTTAATCTTTTGTATACAGTAGACAAAAATGATCTGTGAATAGTAGTAGTGATTCAGTACCAGTTAGGCAATGCTGCTCTTCCTTCCTTCTTTCCTTCCTTCCTTCCTTCCTTCTTTCCTTCCTTCCTTCCTTCCTTCCTTCCTTTCTTTCTTTCTTTCTTTCTTCCTTTCTTCCTTTCTTCCTTCCTTCCTTGTTTCTCCCATCCTTCCTTCCTTTTTTCCTTCCTTCCTTCCTTCCTTCTTTTCTGACTTCTTGCCTTCCTTTCTTCCTGCCTCTGAGTCCAACATTCTACCCATTATGCTACACCATAGCAGATATTTAGTGCAATGAACTGAACTCTGGTATTCGATATGATGGATATTCCCAATTTGACTCTTCCCTTCTGGAGTTTCATTTGGCATTTAAGAGAGTATGAGAGTAATTGGTGAATAGATTTGCCTTTGAATCATTAAGGATCATCATCTTTCCCCAAACCTAGAAATGCCCACAGAACCTTTAACCATTGACAGGACAGGATGATTCCAAGTTAAGAAAAAACATCTCCATTGTCTTTTATATAACTGTTCTTTACCTCCTTTCCCAATGTGGTCAGGCAATTTTGCAGTAGTCCTCAGAATAAAATTTTACTTTGTCCCCACTCAAGAGTTGAGAAATTTTATAAACTCGATTCATCAATTCTCATAAATGCCTTAGGGGTCAATAAGTGCCCCACAAATGTTCTACCCTTTATTTCACAAGTGGGAAAACTGGGGCAGTTATCCATTTCATAAGTGGGAAAACCAGGTGGGAGAGTTATCCATTTCTTCATTCATTACATAAGTATTCATTGAGCCTTGTCTGCATGCCCACTGTCAAGCTAGACAGATTCCATGGACCCAAAGAGAAAGTGTTTATGGTCCTTGTGTAAGAAGCTAGAACATATTGACAAGGAGCTCCCAGCTCTCTGACTGTTCCTTTAATATACTCTCTTCCCTCTGGAGTTTGGAATTCTCTTCCTGGGCCATAAACTCTAAGTGTTGGCTTCTATTTCCTACCTTCAGAAACACTGGCTCATCAGCAAGGTCATCCTCAGTAAGTTATCTATAACAGTGTGCAAACCACTTTATTATAACGCATTCTTCTGAATATCCTCACTGGGGAAATTTATGATCTATCTTAGAAAAAGAGAACTAAATACATAGTGAATGGGAATCATTGACTGAGAGTTCTTAGATCACCCCATTGCTTCACAATATCATTCCAGCTAAGTGAAAATTATGTGGGGAAGGGGCTTGAGGATTAAAGAGATGAACAGTCCAGTCTTTCACCAAATAAAGAGAAAAGGTTTGGGGAAACTGTTGAAGAGCAGGAGAGAAAGAAATCTACAGACTGAGAAAATTATTTAAGAGATAGCAACATGGGGATCATCAGGAGTGTGCTTGTAAATGTTTAACAACTAGCTCTCTGAAAACAGAAGACACACTTTTATGTTTAGTCTGCATTAACATCTCTTTTTAAAATATAATAAAAAAACAAAAATTAGTCCCTGCTTTGTAGCATTTGCTGATTTCTGAGGAATAAAAGTTAAAACTGAATTTAAGTCAGCTCCCATGACCTGGTTGGAGGTGGATCTGGCACTTAGGATTTTCAGGTCTCACCACTCTTCTTTCTACTTCCTTCTAGATACCCTGAGAGCTCAGTGATCATTCATTGGCATTTGCTTTTTGGAATAAGGAAATTCTCTACTTCATTAAGAAAAGTCATGAAAGCATCCTTGGAAAGTATCTGCTTTAAAGTCACAATAAAAATGCAAGCTATCAGGAAATAAAGCTATTGTATTCATTTCTCTTTAATTTTGGACCAAACCTGAAATTTGTTGGTATGAAGAACTCCCACATAGAATTGCCTCTACCAGTGAAAATGAAAAATAACATACAGTCTTACAGAATTATCTGAGATCATTGACAGTTTAAAAGAATTCACCAGGATCCCACAGCTAATATGTGTCCAAAGGGTTGGGGTTATAGGGTCATAGATTTAGAGCTAGAAGGAACTTTAAAAGGTCATTTAATCTGAATCATTCATTTTACAGATGAAGAGATTCAGAGAAGTTCAGTGAGTTGCCAATGGATCGTACAACTAGTGACAGACACATGGCTTGAGCCCAGGTCTTCAGATTCTAAGGCCATCTCACCAGTCACTAAGCCAAGCTGCTATATTAGTCATTATAGGATATTTAAGTTACAAGAAATCTTAGATATTATGTACCTAATCTCCTACTTTACAAAGAAGGAAAATAGGGCTCCATGAAGAGCCACAACGAAGAAATAATGTGAATAGTTGTGGGTTTGAATTCAACAGGTCTTAATCATCACTCTGCTACTCACTTATTCATTTACAGGCAAATTCATTCATTTCCTCTTTCAGTCTCAGTTTTTTTCATCTGTAAAATGAGCAGTTGTACTAAGTAATCTCTAAGATCCTTTCCAGTTTTGAATCCTACAGGCCTATATCAGATCTCTAGATTCCCATTTTGGTGTTCTTTCTGCTCTAGATCCCAATTATATTATTTCAACATCACTTAAGTCACGGATCTGTGATTTAATTGGTGTGGAAATTCCCTTCACTTACTCATATCACTTCCTTTTATAACTTAGTGTATAAGTCTTAGAGAATTATCTGAGAATCATTGAGGTTTAAGTGATACCTAGGTTCCACATGAGTTTGAGAGGTGGGCTTTGAATTCAGGTGTTCCTCACCTAAAACCCAAGATTTTCCCCCAAATCCCTAGATCATGATGCCCTTTCTATTATTATAAATATATAAAGAAAGAACTTTGTTACAGAGTTACACTTGGCTGTCCTATATTACAGATATCATCACCTTCATTAAATATTTGCTAAAGATCTAAAGTGTTCTGTGCTTTATTCTTGGCCCTGAGGGATGTGAAGAGGTAGAAGTCATAACCCAATGACCTTCAAAGTTTCAGAAGTTGTTTTCTGAGAAATAAATAATGCTTAAATAATATTTTTTTAATTTAAGAAGTAATTTTTTCACTATTTTCCTTGGCATAGCCAGTCAGTAAGCAGTTATTAAGCACCTATAACATGCCGGGCATTGTGCTAATCAGTGGGAATATAAAGAAAAAATAAGTTCCTGCCCTCAAGGAGCTCACAATTAATGGGAAAGAAAACATGAAAATAAATAGATACAAGCTATACAGAGGAAAAAATAAGAAATAATTAACCAAGATAAGGCATTAGAATTTAAAAGGCTGGGGCAAGGCTTACTTTACAATTGCAGAAACTGAGGTTTAAAGAAATAAAGAGATTTGCCAATAGCTAATAAGAGTAAGAGGCTGACCTCAGCCCCCAGGCTCCTGATACAAAATCTAAAGACCTTCTTTCTATCCCACACTGCCTTTCCAGAACTTCAGGCTCCACACATGTACAGATAGTTAACAAACCAAGGTAGTCTGGACACACTGCCAAACAAATGATACAGGCAGCAAGTGCCCTGATGAAAGAGAACCACATGAAACATTATCTAAACATCTACAATAATTACCAGAAAGATGGAACCAGTTTCCTCTCAGAGCTGCCAGACAAATAAGCTGTTATCTCTGGGCTAACTCTCAAAATGTCCACAGGGTGATAGGACTGAATCTTGAAACAGAAACACAACCTGGACTGTTTCCCAATGGTCTTATTGTACCTATATTGGAAAGCAGACTTCCACACTCCATCCCCACCAGAGGAGGTACCAAGGATAGCCATAACACAAAAGATACCTGGGGAAGGGCAAGAAGTTATTCCTACCACCCTACCCCAAACCCCCCAGGCTCAGCAGTCAGCATCACCAAGAAAAGCAACTCGCCCTTTCTGAAGCTAGAGGCTGAGGTCAGTCTGCCTTAGGGTAACAGGACATTGGGAAGCCTCGCTGTTCTGCCAGCAGCAGCTACCCTTCTTCCAGATCTCCCTCCTGTCATGTTGTCCCTTTGCTCACATTATGGTGGTACACATGCAGTGTCGGGGCTGGCAGCTCCAAGGGTTCCCCTACTCATTGTCCAAGACAGACATCTTTCTGAAAACATTCTAGACAAGTGAGGAAAAAGGCAGAAGTGAAAAAAGATAACCCTCTAAGGGGTGAAGGGATAGCTTTGAGCCAGAAAAAAATAGTTATAGAACTGAATGACCAGCCATGGGAATAGAAATGTACCCTGTACACAACACTCCATCGCTTAGAAGGCTCATGCTGGACAACTCTTCATCCTCACTCCACCTCCTGGAATTCATTGGTCCATTTAAGGTTCAACTCAACTGTTACCTCCTTCAAAAGACATTTTCTGATTCCTCCTTTACTAACATGCCCTCACCCACAAATTATTTTGTTTTTCTTTCCTTTTTGTGTTTATTTTTCTGGGTAAATACCATTTTCCCCTGGATGGAACATTAACTGCTTGAAAGAAGGAGGTTTTAAGTTTTCATCTTTGTATGTATGCTCAGACCCTCCCATTAGTCTGGCACCTAGAAGGCACGCTGTAAATATTTGAATTGAGTTGATATGGCCTGAGAAATCATATCAAATTGCTAATCCCAAACCTTATCTTTATACCTGGCAGGTCAGCATTTGCCATGTTTCCTGCTTCGTCTCAAAATCAGGATTCACAGAAGTCTCATCTTTAAACTAGGCTCTACTCATCTCTTCCCTTCCCTTCTCTTCTTACTTTCAAGTAGCCTCCCCAAAGTAGCCCTTCCCATAGTGACAAATGAAGCAGTAAGAGTGGCTGTAATTTACCTCCTTGCATCTACTTTAAAAACCACTCTAATTACTGGTTAATGGGTCCACTGAGGCAAGAGGCACTGGGTGAAATCTACCTGCAGGGCATTGCTGTAGTTCATCTGTCTGCTCCCTAATAGCACTCTAAAGTTCACCCTTATAAACATGTCACCCAGTCTATAATTAAGTGACTGGTCATTAGGTAACATGTGTGGTACCTGTGGGTTACATATCAGTCAGCAGGTGATGGATCTTTAGCCGATATTTGGGCCAGCTCCATAGCTCTCTGTTGCCGAGAGCCTGACATTCCTCAGAGACGCTACTGAACCGAGGGCAATCGGGCTTTCCAGTCAGGTAGGTTTTCTGAGCTATGACAAAGCAAGCTAGCAAAAAAGGATAAAGACAGAGGGGAATGGGGGGCACACACACCACTTCTTGCATCAGAAGTGAGCTTCCCTAGAAGCCTTCCAGAATGTCTCTTCCACTGATAGCACCATCTACATCAGCTCCCAGAGGGCTTCAAGTGAACTATCAACCAGGCTATGGCAGGCAGTAACCAAAATAATCATCATTCGCCCTTGTGTGGTGCTCTTACTTCAAGACTTGCCCCAGATACCTATTAGCTATTTGACAATGAGAAACTAAGATTTAGTTACAAATGTGTTGCTCATCTGCTTTGAGAGAGGTTTCCACAAATAACTGATGAGAAATCACAAGCAAAATTATGTGCAAATATAATAGGTCCTTTATAAATGTTTATTGAGTTTGAGATAGATTATTCCCATTTTATTGATGAGGAAACTGAGGTTCACCCAGCATCATATCATAAATAATGAAACTGAAATTTGTACCCAGTTCTCCTCACTCCAAATTTGGCACTCTGGTCTATACAATACATGATGATGCCTCCTTTCCTCATTTCTTAAAGTTCAGTGTCTAGTTCATGATCTTCCTCTCCTTTCCAATCCTTATCTTCATTCTGAGGGACCTCAATACACATAATGATGTCCCCTCAAACTCTGTCGCCCAGTTCATCAATCTCCTCAACTCTCATGTTCTACACTTTGACTTCACTTGTACCATCCTGCCATCAGAGGAAAGAGGAAAGAAACAGAGGGACATCAACTGCAGATTATTTCCTCCAGAAATCTGGTGAAGGAAAGGAGGTGAGAGAAAAGATAATATCTGGCAGAGGACATGAGGAAATTCTTTAAAGAATTAGGGAGATGTGGGTATATTTATAGGTAATTAGAAGGAGCCAGTGCCAAGGGAGCTACTGAAGATGCATAAAAAAGGAGTGAGAGAAGGATTACTGTGGTACAGTAAAAAACATTCTGGAATGAGAACCTTGATTCAAATACTAAATTTGACACTTATAACCAATGTAATCTTGGGCAATTTACTTAACTTCCTATAACTACATTTCCCTGTCTACAAAAATGAGGTAAGTGTTTGGGTAAGTGGATTCTAAGAATCCCAGGTCTAAGAATCAACTAGGCTAATGAACACTTACTATTATGCTGAGCTATCATCCAGTGGATAGAATGAATTAATGATGAGAGGCAGGTTGATGGAGCAAAAAAGAGATCAGGAAGACCTGGATTCAAGTCATGCTTCTAACACATAGTGGTTATGTGACTTTAGACAAATCACTTCTTTTCTATGCAGTACTTTCAGAAAAGACTCAGACCTAACTTGATTCAGAGAGTCCCTCAAGTGGGAAGTGCCTATGGTAATGAAATCACAGGGCCAGGTTGTAGTTCTATAAAAACAAGGCAGACTGAGCTACCTAGATAAAAGCATTTTCCTTCCCACTTCAACATGGTGTTCTTTCATTTCCATCCAGCTCAACCCAGTTCCCCTCCTCCACCAAGTTCCTCTCCAGTTTTGTTCTCCCTTTTCCCCCATCTGGAATCTCCATTTTATCATTAATACATTTCCCCTCATCTCAGACGTCTCCTCTCACTCTCTTTCTATCTCCTAGCATTCATGGAAATTTGACTCTTCCCAGAAGACACTGACCTTTTGGTCACCCTCTCATATCATGGATATATCTTTGTTTCATCTTCCCCCACCTTCATCCTTGACAAACTGGGTCAAGAGAAAAATAAGCACATTCTGTGCTCCTCATTACCACTTCCAGACCCTTTCTCTGAATCCATAATTAGATATTCTCTTTCTTTGCTTCACTTCATTCAGATATAACACTCTATCCAGATCCTGACAGCAGGATTATATGTTTAGAACAAGACTTAGAAACTGTTGGGTCCAACATCCTCATTTTACAGATGAAAAATTTGAGGTCCAGGGAGATGAGGGAACTTACCCAGAATCATATGCATATTAAGTGTCTAAGACAGAATTTAACCTATATCTTCATGACTCCCAAGTCCAATATTCTATATAACACATCTCAATGCCTCCTCTTCTTCATTTCTTAAGAACTTCAGTGCCTGGTCTACAACCTTCCTCTCCTTTACAATCCCTATCTTCATTCTTAGATCTCTCTCTCTCTTTCTCTCTCTCTCTCTCTCTCTCTCTCTCTCTCTCTTTCTCTCTCTCTCTCTCTCTCTCTCTCTCTCTCTCTCTCTCTCTCTCCCTATCTTTCTTTCTCTCTTTCTTTCTGGCTCTCTTTCTCTCTATACTATTATGTATGTCTATATGTATTTATGTGTGTATATATGTATGTATATGTATGTGTGTACATATTTATATGTGTGTATTGATGTCCCCTCAAACACTTTAGCCTCCCAATACATCAATGTCAACTCCCATGATCTACTTCTTCACTTCATTTCAGATACATCTCCAAATGGATGTTCCCTAGTAGACTTAAATTTACCACATCCAAGGCAGAGCTCATCATTTCCCTCCAAAATCCTGGCCCTTTTCTGTCAAGGATTCCACTGTCCGTCCAGCTTCCCAGGCTTGCTGGGAGCCATAGCTGACTCTTCCTTCTTTCTCCCTTAACTCCCATATCCAATCATTTGCCAGCCTTATTAATCCTATTTACCTCACATTTTTCCCAATGGCCCCCTCCTCTCCACTATTGTCCTGGCTCTAGGCCCTCATTCCCTCTTATTTGATCTATTTTAATAGCTACCTAACAGACCTCCAAGCTTCTGATTTCTCTCCTGACCAATGCATACATGCAGCTACAAAGTGGATATTTTTTAAAACACAGGTTGGGACCATATAGTTGCCTACCCAAGAAGCTTCAGTAGCATCCTATTACTTTTAAGATAAAATAAGAGCTCCTCTGTTTGGTGTTTAAAGTCCTTCCCAATCTGGCTCCAATTTAATTTTCTAGACCACTTTCAAACAATCCTGCATGTCATTGTCCTGATGCTTACTCCTCATGCACATCCCACCTTTTTAATTTTGCACAGGCTATCTTTCATTCCTGAATTGCCCTCGCTTCTCTCTATTGTCAGTATTCCTCTCTCTAGCAGCTTTTCTTTCCTCTTCTCATCTGCTGCTTCAGATCTGTCATGGATTGAGAAAACAAAAGTAAATAAACTCTGAGTAAGAACCTGAGGAGTCCTCCTCCCTACCTTCCCAGCTATGTGGATTTTACTATATAGACTTTGTGAGACTATTTTGGGTGTCCAGAGAACTTCCCCCTCTATCCCTTGTTTTTTTTTTTCTATTTTCTCAATAAGATAAAGCTTAACTATTATTTCCAGATAAAATAATTTTTGTGTAAGGAGAACACTGCACTAGGATTTAGAAGATCTAGTACCTTGTTCCAAATTTAAACTAACCAGCTATGTGATCTTGAACAGAGCAGTTGAAACTTCTTGGACCTTGGTTTCTTCATCTGTGAAATGGGGATAATTATACCTGTTTTTGCTTTCACAGGATGGTTTAGTTCAATAAGCATTTATGAAGCTGCTTCTACACACAAAATTCTTGTTCTAGAGGCTAAGGAAAATACAAAGACATATTAGGGATGATTCCTTAAGGAATTTACAAGTTAGCAGAAAATATAAGACATGGACAGAATCATAATATAACAAAATAAAATATCAGAGAAATTACAACCTGAGTGTTCTGAAAGCTGGGGTAGTGAAATATCAATTCTGGTTAAGGGGTGAAGGGGAAGAAGAAGAACTGCAGTATAGCACAGTACAAAGAGTCACAGGTCTTGAATTTATAGACCCAGGTTTAAATACTCTGTCACTTAGTACCTGGGTGACTTTAAACAAGTCACTTAACCACTCTGGGTCTCAGTGTCCTTATCTGTAAAATGAGTCCACTTCTAGCTCTCAATCTTTGATCTCAACACTGATAAAGACTTCCTAGAAAAAGGTAGCATCTGAACTAGATATTAAGGTACAGTCTGAACTTCATTAAATAAGATAATATTTAGGAAAGCATTTCAAAAATAATAAAACATACAAATGTGACATACTATTATCAGAGAGAGAATGAAAATTTAAGACATTTAAGCAAAGTGTGTATTTGTGCTCTCACAAAAAAGCCACAGACTTGAAGTCATATATTCCCGGATTCAAACTGCTGCCTTTTTACTTAACTACTACCTGTATTGGGTGACCCTCTTCCTTTCTGTAGCTCTCAGTTTCCCCCTCTGTACAACCAGAAGATTGATGAAGGAGGTCAAAGACAAAAAGAAAGTTCCCATATAAGCCAAAATATTTATAGAAATCCTTTTTATACAATAAAATAAATGGGAATAAAGGGGATATCCATCAGATAGAGAATGACTAAACAAGTCATGATTATTATTCAATAGTGTCTCAGACTCCATGGCCACATTTGGGAGTTTCTTGGCAAAGCTACCGCAGTGATTTGCTATTTCCTTTTCCACATCATTTTTGATGAGCAAACTGAGGCAAACAGGATTAAGTGACTTGCCTAGGATCATACAGTTTGTGTCCAAGGCTGGGTTTGAATTCATAAAGATAAATCTTGATGATTCTAAGCCCAGTGCTCTATGCACCACATTACCTAGCTGGCCCTTAACAAATTGTGGTACATGAATGTAATGAAAAAAATGATTGTGTTATAAGAAATGTTGAATGTAAAGGATACAGAAAAGCATGAAAAGATTTACATGAACCCAGGCAAAGAAGAACTAGAAAAGTACATAAATAATATCTACAACAATATAAATGGAAAGAATCAGCCAACAAAACAAGGACAAAAAATAAAAAACCCAAACACTTTATAATTATAATAATCAAGCATAGCTCTAAAGAAAAGATGAAAAAATCTACTTTTTCCTTCTTTGAAGAGGTGGAGGAAGATAAATGTGTAATTAAAGGCAATCCAGCACAATGGAAATAGTGTTGACTTTTGAGGCAGAGAACCTGGGTTCAAATCCTTTTCTACCACATCTTTTGAACTCATCTTTTCCTGACTCCAGGCTCAGCACTCTATTATTCCACATACCTCCCATTTTTATATAAGGGGGTTAGATTAGATGGTTTCTAATGTCCTTTCCACCTCTAAATCTGTCATCTTGTCATCCTAAATCTGTCAGTCTTCATTTATATGTTTTGTTAGTGTTTCAGGGAGAAAAAAAGGCATTTGAACTAAATCATCCTCTCAAAGTCCCCTCCAGGACTAAATCCTTTGATTACTCCCAGTAATAGCACAGGGAGTCATTGGGTGAATTGAATATGGTGGAAGTCAAAGTTCTGACCATCTTCCCAGCCATCTCTAGCCAGGATACAGGATGGTAGGGATTAATTTCCTCACCTATTCTCTGCCTTTGCTTCTCCACCTTGGAAACAAGACATGGATATTTGCCAGTTACATCTCTCAGGGACAAGGCACATAGAAGTAAGATCATATCAGGTACGTGCTTTGAATGTTTGGTTGACAGCTGTATTAATAGTATAATGGAATTATCTTTTATATAAAAAAAACCCACAGTTACCACAATAAATCAAGCTGCAGGTGACATACAATAAGACCTCTTTCTTTCCTTTCCTCCTCTCACTCACACACAAAATTATTATAGGATACGACTGCTAAGACAGGAATATGATGTTCATCAGCAGAGCTGGGGTACAGACCATATAATTCTGCAAAGTATGCTCTTTAAATTGGCCCAACACTAATCGTGCTGTGTTTGACAGCTCAAAGAGATGGGCTGTTAGAGAGCTGACTTTCTGCCATTCTCTTCATCCTTCAACCCCCTTCCTTCCAGAAAACTCAGGCTGCTCCAGAGAAGTTAGCAGAGCCCAGGGCCTGCTCTGGGTGGGATATCAATCACCCATGATGGATGGGTATCCTATAACGGGGTCACTCATACCTTGGCAGCATATTGAGCTGCAATGCTGGTCCTCATTGAAGGCTGACGGCTGATCCATATGGTTCAAGTCCAATCAGAGTGGTGATTTCTCAGTCTTAAGGACCCTTTCAGTCTGGCATATCACCCACCCCTGGCTAGAGTCTGGGTAAAATCTTCTAGTCTCCAGTCTTTCTATGAAATGCCCAACATCCTGTGCAGAGGCTAGGGTCCATCAGGGAATTTTTAAAAGCTTTGCATGTAGGATAACAAAAGGCTGCATATTTAAAACAGCTTCCAACTTAGAAGAAGACATCAGTTGTTGGGTCCTACTGGCTAAGGAGGCTTTCCTTAGGCTTACAGATAAAGCTGACTTTTAAGGAGGCTGCAGATCCTGTTCTCAACTCATCATGACCCCTCCATTCACTCTTGGCTAAAGCCAGGACTCTGGACAGATGGGACCAGAAACAAAATGTATAGCAATACCTATGTCTAGCTGGAAACATGCCCAAGCTCATGATGAAGGAGGCAAAACTAACAATTCAATTCAACAAGCATTTATTGTTACTATTATGTGCCAAAGAACACTAACAAATCATAATTCTATGCCTCTTCTTAATTCCCCTACCACAACCACCAATTTTTCTGAAATCCAGTAGAGTTCACCTTGATGAAATTATACCAAGTTATAATGCAATCATGAAAACATAGTAGAATTGCAAAATTAAAATATAACTATCCAGGACATAGACGAGTAGAGCAACTTGTTAATAATGTGCTAAATTATATATATATACATATATATACATATATGTATATGTACATATATACTCATGTGTGTCTATATATCTATATTTTTATATGAATACATTCATATATTAGTAAATATATGTACAAAATTTATTTTGTACAGAACTAAAGTTCAAAATTTCATATGTAAGCTTCTTTTCCATTATTTTTATCTTTTAAATTGCTCATGTTTGTTGATATTTGTACAGTTCATAATAAAATTAAAATTCAGATTATAAATGATATCTTCTCTTACATCTTTTAAAGGATAACCAGGATTATAAAATTAAATTATAGCTTTGAGTCATACTTTCCTGAACTGTGACCACAATTTTTAAAATTTGTATATAGATATATCTAAGTATGCTATCTCCATGTCTCTGTTTTTCTGCCTCTTTCTTTCTGCTCCCTTAAACACACACAGAAACACATGCACAAACACATTCTCTTATATAGTTAACAATACTCAGACATAGAACCACAGAGTCCCTCACTATCATTCACTTTCCTCTAGTAGAAAAATTGTTCAAAATATTTGGGCAGAGGGAAGTGAGAAAAGGAAAAGGAGTGAGAGAAAGAAAAATTGAGGAGAGAGTGAGAGACACATAGAGAGAGACAGAGACAAAGATAGAGACAGAGAGACAGACAGGGACAGAGACAGAAGCAGAGAGAGAGAGAGAGAAAGGGAGACAGAGAGAGAGGCAGAGACAGAGAGACAGATACAGAGAGATAGGTTGAGAGAGGGAAGAGACAGAGAGAAACAAAAAAAAGACGGAGAGAGATGTCACCTTCTAGAGAATGCAGTCTAAATGAAATGTCATCTCAAACAGGCAAGAAAGAACTAAAGAAACAAAGAGACAGAGACAGAGAGAAAAGAGAGAAAAAGACACAGAGACAGAGAGGAGAGAGAGACAGAGGCAGGGAGGAGAGGGGACAGAGATAGAGACAGACAGAGGGACAAAGAGAAAGTCACCTTCTAGAGGATGCAGTCTAAATGTAATGTGATCTCAGACATAGTTAAGAAATAACTGAAAAAGCAAAAAAGGCAGTAGGACAGAGTGGGGAGTGGGGGAGAAGGAACTAAGGAAAGCGGAAATACTAGGGAGTGAGACTTATAATTAGACTTTATCCTTTTCCCATTCCCCAGTGACCAGACTGTGGGATCCTAGCTAAGAACTTCGGCCCAAACTAACAAACCATGGCCTACATATATAGCTGCTGTGAACTCAAACAGAGCCCCCGAGGCCTGACCAGAGAAGCCTTGGAGCTGAGCTGTAACTGGTGTTGGCAAAAAAAAGTGATTTTAACCATATTAGGGTTTTTTTAGTGTTTTTTTTTTTCCCTACTAGGAGTAGCCATTCTAGTCTCTTCTCAAAAGTGATCAGAAAATTCATTATCTTCCCTATAACTCCTTCCCATGCTTAGCCAACCACAATAATAACCCCCCCCATTGTGTGAAGGTAGGGACAGGGCAGGATCGGCCTTTTCAAGACTAAGATCATGGTATGGAGGCTCAGAGCACTAGGACTCAGGGCTGAACCTGAGCCAATAGGACATGGAGCTTCTGTTCTTGATGGGTAAGAAAGGCATGGGCTGGGCCAGTCCAGCTGGATGCCACTAACCTACAAAAACTTGGCCCTGCTCTCTGCCAACTTTGTGCCCTCCAGATAGCACCATAGGAAAAAAAAATCCCTACAAAAGGAAACAGATTCAGAGGATGAACATGATATGGACAAAAACATGCTGAATTCAAATTGTAGTCATGCTACTTTCTATCAGTCTTGGAGTATCATTCTCTGTGCTTCAGTTTCGTGTTCCATATAAAATAACCAGATAGAACTATATGGCCAAAATCCTTTCTGAATCAAAATCCTATCATCCAAAAGCATCCTTATGTTTATAATGATTTTTAGTCCCATTCCTGAAATTTTTGGCATAAGGAGCTTCCCAGTAAGAAACTCCCCTCTACCAATGCTGATCAGCAAATGCTCTGCAAACTCTTAAGAAAGTTCCTTAGGGAATCGAGAGGTTAAATAACTTAGATAGGGTTACACACAGCCAGTATGTACCAGAGGTAGGACTTAAACTCTATGTCCACTGTACCATGTTGTTTCTTATTTATAATATCCATAATCATACTAACAATTTATATTTCTATGCTAACATCTATATATTTCATTTGAAATATTCATCATAGCCTTGTTGTATAGCAAAGTTATAAAAATTGACAAAGCTTGTCTTTTCAGGTATCCAGCCCCCACTATTAATGCCTTTTCCCTGTCCTACCCCCCCCCAAAACCTAGATGGCTCCACCCATGTCTGATCTCTTCCCCCTTCCATTCCCCACCATGATATCCCAAGCCTTTTTTTCTTTCCCAATTAAAATGTCCCCTCTTGTGTTTCCTAGTAGGTGACAGAAGGTAATCTGATCAGCTCTTAGGATCATCTCTGCTTATGTGTTACTGGCTGATCAGAGAGTTGTATGCCTTGGGTCTGACATGCCTTGGGTGCATCTTAATGGAGGTCTCTGATGCCTTGCATCAGCAGATGGGCACAGGGCATTCTGTACATAGTAAATATTTAAGAAAAGTTTGTTAAATGGAAGGCAGTATGGGACAGCCGGGGACTGGGCTCCAATGCTTGCTTTGCTTCTTACTCTCTATGTGATGTTGGGTGAATCATTTAATTTCTCTGAGTTTCACTGGATGCTAAGATCCCTTAGGGATCCAAACCTATGATTTGAATTGAATTGAATATGAAATTCCAAGCTCTGTGGAAATCCAGGAGAAGGGATATTTGGGGAAAGAGCTTTGTTTCTACACAAGTGATCCATCCTGTATAACAATTTGGGAATTATACAAATAGTGACTAAAATATTTACCCTTTGCACCAGAGACTCTGTTGAACATTTCCAAGAGAACTGTCCGAGCTGGAGACCAGTACATATTTCTTTTTGAGGCTTCATCTGAAGGCATTTTGCCTTTTCTGTCCTCTTCTGGGTTTGTGTTCTGATCTTCCCTGTCTCCATAGTAGCTTTCTAAGGTCAGGGCACTTTTTGCTTTTTTGCTCATTTTTTTTTAAATGAAGTTTGCTCCTAGGGCACAGAGGAGATTGTTCCAAGCACCTTTTGCAGGGAAACAGGGTCTCTCACTGGCTACACGGGAGCTGGTGGTACTGCAGGCTTTCCCAGTGCATTGTGTGGGCCTGGCCAAGTCTGGCCTGTTATGCTAGGGTTCAGGAGCTCACAATTTGCCTTCTATAGTTGTGTTGGAGGTCTTACAGCTGCTCTGCTAATCCACTGGCCTTCTGAATCAGGAAAGAGTAGCCGATGCTGCTGAACTTTGGTTAAGAGCCTCCTGTTAGAATCCCCTTGCCGGATGCTGGATGCCAGATGCACAAGTGCTGGGCTATGTTTCCCCCTTGCCCAATTGAGACAGATCTTTCCTGAAGTCCTTCTCAGATATCTTAAGCTGGAAAATTATTACACTCGAATTGTTATAGGTTCTGTCACTCCAAAATCCATTCAGAAGTTTGATCTAGCACTGATTCTAAAGGAAGCTGGGGGAGAGCTCAGGCAGTGTTCTATGTACTTTCTACCATCTTGGCTCTATCCCTTCAAAGACTCTATTGTTTGGTTTATACCCCAAGAAAACCATCAATAAGAAAATAGTCCCTATATATTCCAAAATATTTATAGCAGTACTTTTGTGATAGCTGAGAGTTAAAAATAAAGTAGATGTCCATCAGTTGGGGAAGGGCTAAACATATTGTGATAAATGAACATAATGGAATATTTCTGTGCTGTGAGAAATATGTATGACGAATATAGAGAAGGATGGATAAGTTAACTCTATTGCTGCAGAGTAAAGTAATCAGAGCCAAGAAAAATATTCATAGTAAATACAATGATGTATGGAAAAAACAACCCCATGCCAAAAAATATCAAAGGTAAATGTAACAAAATTATAAAGATCAAGCATGTGAAGTGAAGAGAGATGAAAAGATATCCCCAACCTACCCCTTTGTGGAGATGGGAAATCCACATGTTGCACATGTTTGGGGACATTTTAAATGTATGGATCAGTTTTTCTAACTTTGTTTTCCTTTTTAAAAAGTATTTTGGGATGACTCTCTGGAAAGGGAAGGGTAGGAACATTTGGAATAACTGTGGTCATAAAAGAAAAGGATCCACAAGAGGACTACTCTACTGAAGTTCATTATTCCCCTAACATGTATGGCCAGGATGGTCTGAACTCATTAGAAGCCTTTCCACATTAAATAGCTCCTCTCTAAACAGAGACATTCTAACAGAGGTATACCTTGATTTATAGAATAAAGATATCTGCAAAGAAAATTTTTGTAGGCAAAACCCTATTGTATAAATAATTTTCATTTTGAAGCTGTGTTGCTTTGGAAAAAAAGATTTTGACCTAAAGAAACAATAGTCATAACTATTAGTAGTAGATATTTTAATAATCATTCATTCACTGAATGAACATTGGAATCTCTGCCATATGAATAAAAAGAAGGTAAGCAAGGGAGTGAGGAATGGAAGAAGGGAAGGAAAAGGGAAAAGAGGGAAGGAAAGCATGTCTCTAATGTTTCAGGCACCATGCTAGGTGCTAAAGATACATATAAGAGATAAGGTAGTACCTCCCTTCAAATAACTGAAATTTAAATGGAAGAGACAATACAATAAGAGAGTAGTAATCACAGAAAGGAGTTTTAGTCTAGGAAGTTAAAGAAATGGCCTTAGGGCAATTTATTACCATTCACTTTCCCATGTGTAGGTCTTGTGCTGGAAATCATTAGAATACATATCCAACACAATCCAATAAGCATTTATTTAAAACCTAATATGTGCAAGGTACTATGCTTACCATTGGGAATATCAAAAGCAAAGATTAAAAAAAGAAAGAAAGAAAGAAATCGCTGTATACAGTAACAGCAATATTGTTTTAAGAACAAATTTGATTGAAAAGTCATTTTGATTATTATAAATACCCAAATTAACTACAAAGGACCTATGAAGGAAGACACTGTCTGCATCCAGAGAAAGAACTGATAAGTAGAAACATATATAGAATTATCTTACATATATATATATGTATAAAATGATTTTTGCATATATGTGTATATATAGAATGATGTTTTACACATATACATATATGTAGGTTTGCATAGATATATATGTATATATTTGAGTCTATTAGTAGCCATCTCTAGGGTAAGTAATGGAGGGAAAAAAGGGGGGAAAGTTATGTGATAATTTTATTATATATTTTAAAAGAACAGCAAGTTGTACATAATAAATTTGCAGTTTCCTGTGCAATTATTTTTTAATCCACTATGTTATGAAAATGCTTAATTTATCTCATAAATTAAAAATAAAATAAATGATTTTTTAAAATAGTCCCTATCCTCAAGACAAATACAAATAAGTATTCAGCTGAGCCTTTGAAAGAAAACAGAGAACAACTAAGGGGATCAGGAAAGATAACCTATAACAGCTGGGGTTTGAATAGAGCCTTGAGAAAGAAGTGACTTCTAAACAGAGGCATATTGAGGCAGGGCACAGGGCAATATATGTAAGGAACAAAGAAGTCACAATTTCATTTGTGGACAACTAGTTTCACACTCCAATCTTATGGACAGCAGTAGGCCTGCAAAACCCAAGGCTTTGCCTTGCCTTACAAACTAGTTCCAAACTCAGTGCTTTCTAACTATTTTAGCTGCTAGTGAATGTGGGACATGATAAGTAGGATTGTCATAAAATATTTTTCTCTGAAAAGCTGGTTTCTCCCTAAGGCAGTCCAGTCTTCCCCAGCCCCCTACAAGAAACAGGAATATCATAGGCCACCATTAGCACCCCAGACCAAGGTTTTTGGCTGGGCCACAGAGCTTCAAAGGCCAAGCTCAAAACCGAGTCACTTCTCTGCATCTCCCGACATTCAGGGAAATGCCTATGCTGAGAGCCAGCAGGTGGCTCCGAAATGCCAAATGTAATTAAAAACTTCATTTTCATTTATGATTTCTGGTCTGCATGGCAAGAAGAGCCGCTTTTCTGGAATAAGTTATCCCTGTGCTGCAGATGTCTTCAAAGGATCGTAATCCAAAACTGCTCTCAGAGACCCTGGCTTTCCAGGGGCCGCTCATCCGCACACAGAGTTTCATCCTTTGTGGGCACAGATGGGCTTTTGCATATGTAAGTGTGCTGATATAGCACAAAATTCCAGGAATCCCAGCCAGGGGCAGCATTCCCTCCTCTCCCTCCTGGTAGAGCTTTTATCTTGGAAGAGCTCAAAGCACCAATGGTGATTGATTCACTCTCACAGTTTAGCACAAAGGCATGTGGGAAAAACTAAGGGTCTTGGGATCTCTAGAAGGTCAGATCAACTAGCCCAACTTCCTTGTTTTACAATTAAGGAGACTGAGGCCCAAAAAGAGGAAGATTCTTGCCTCAGGTCACATAAGCAGAGTCATAATTTTAACTTAGTATCTCATACTCTAAATTAAGTACTCCTTTCACCATATCACAATGTGGCTGAAAGCCTAACAGTAAATATCCTCTTATTAATCAATCAGGAAAAAATATTCTGAGTAATCCCAGGGGTTAAATAAAGGCATCATTGTCACAATTGAGGTTTATTACAGATACCATCCTTAAAGAAATAATAATAATTCAAATTTTTGTGATTCTTTAATGTCTACAAAGCATTTTCCTTCCAAAATCATTATAAGGTAGGTAGTTCAAGCATTATGCTCCCATTTTATAAATGAGAAAATAGAGGATCAGAAAAGCAAAATGAGCCCAAAGTTTCCCTACATCTGAACCCATGGACCTTTTTATTATAAAATATCATGTCCAAGAACTCATCAAATTTGACTACATTGATATTAAGCCTAAAACAGTTACTGACTGTGTGACTCTGGGCAAGAAATTTAAATCTGTTTGCCTCATCTGTAAGATAATCTGGAGAAAGAAATCACTCTAGTATCTTTGCCAAGAAAACCCCCAATGGGGTCATGAAGAGTTAGACATAACTGAAAAATAACAAAGCAAAAATAGACTTTAAGTTCCGATAGATAGATAGATGTATATATATATGCATGTATACATATATGCATTCATATATGAATATAAATAAGACATATCCTCTTATATGTCATATCTCAGCTTTTTGTGTTCAAGTACTCATAAGTCTGTAGTGGCAATACATTCATTTTTCTCTTTGCCAATAAGATAAATAGCCTCTTTCTTAATCTGATTGCCTTGAAAAGAGACTTCCTCTGAGTCCAACAAAGAAGAAACATTACCAAACAAATAATTATAATTCTATATGTTTCAGTGCTCAAAGTGAATTATTGATTTAAACCACAAGATTTGCCTAGATCCAGACCATTTGTACATGAAAATATATTTATTTCAAAAACACGCTTGATTTTCACAAACTGTGATCTGCCCCTTCTCATGAAGGAAAAAACACTTAAAAGACTCAAACAAGTGTCCTTGACAATGAATGTGTAAATAGTGTCATAATTCATGAATTTGCTTATTATGTTCCTTTCTATAACAGTAATTTATAGTCTTCAGTAAAATCATATACATGCTAATTAGCAAAAAATATCACACTTCATTCTCTCCATAACTGTTATTCAAGTCTATCCACCACCATAGAATAAGCATTGATCTTAGAGTCAGAAGATCTGTGCTTGAGTTCCTTGAGTATTTGGTAATTTTATAATCCTGGTTAAGTCATCTAATTTCAAGGAGCCTCAATTTTCTTATCTGTAAAATGGAGATGTAATACTTGCATAACCAGTTTATAGAGTTGTTCTGAGGAAAGTAATTGGCAAAATTTAAAATGTAATAAAATATCAGGTCATCATTATTATTAAAAATAGGCATGATTGGCTGGAAGAGAGAAGTTGACCCCTGAGAAAAATAAAAACCACCATCTTCAGGAAAATCCTTATGCTCTGCACTCTTCCCTCATGGCTAGGGCTCAGCAAATTGAATCTTAGGAGTGCTGTGAGGAATATGACATATTCAGTATGGCTAAAAAAGAATTGGATTTCAGACTCAGAAGATTCACATTTTAGTCCCAGCTCTACTATTTACAATCTCTGTGGTCTTATTCAAGTGACTTCACCTCCTCACATTCATTTCTTTCTCATTGTAAAAACAAATGGTTCCTTTTGGCCTTGAACTAACTGTCCTTTCATTTGTATAATAAATGAAAAAACATTTATTAATTACTTCCTATGTGCCAGTCCTTGGGTTAAGGACTGGGAACTCCCAAGAAAGGAAATTTCCTTCACAATTGCATATTAGCATTTACTCTGCAACTTAAAGTCTCAAGGAGTCACCTGTGGTCCTTAGGTTAAATGACTTGCCCAAGCTCACACAAACAATATGCATCAGAAAGTGGAATGTGAATCTTAAGTTTTTCTTACTTGGAAGTCAGGTATTTGAACCAGACTTTCTCCATAAAGAGTAGACTAGACAGTCTATAGAAACCTTTCTGGTTCTACAGCTTATCATCCTAATGGTTTTGTCCTTAGAGTCTGGAGAAATATATCCCTCCAGGATATATTTTGTGGACGTTCTTAATCTGCAAACCTTGAGCTATTTTTTTTTGTATTTTGAGGCTTTTTTTAAACATATTTTGATGTCTTGATTTCAATAGAATTATTTTCCTTTATAATTCTGTTTTTTAATTAATTCATTTAAGAAGATTATTCTGAGAAAAGGCCCATAAGTTTCCTGGGACAGGCAAAAAAAAAGTTAAGAATCTTTATTCTAAAGAACCAGTCTCATTCAATTCAATAAATATTCAATAAATACCTACTGTGTCCAGAGCCTCATTGAGTAGCCAGAGGAGTCAAAAAGTTTAGATATGACTTATGTGACAGAAACCAGTACAAAAGCAAATGAGATGAGCAAGTTGAATCTGCACTGTATCTTGTGGTATCTCTTGTCTTTGCCCTATTTTCCATTGCCCAAAATTAACTTCATCTTCACCTCCAGCCCAAAGGATCCATGTCTTCTTTTAAGAGAAACTCTTAAATTCAAGCAGCACCTTCAACAAAAGCCATTCCTGCCTCTCCTCCTGCTAGTTTTATTTTTCCCTAGAAACCTTGAATTTATTTTGCATTTATATTCTCTATATTTATTACATAGCTACATGTACATATATAAAGGACATGGTTCTCCTCTCCATTTCAATTGGGGTAGTTGCAGAAGTCCCAGAATATAATCACAACATATTAAGAATGTGTTAAATTTATTCTAAAAGCTGTTTCTAATGCCTGACCCCTTAATTAAACATGAAAACCTCTCTGATTAGGTCAAAGAAAAAAAGCAAGTATTTATTAAGCACTTATTTTTTTCCAAGGCACAGTATTAGTTCTTTATAAATATTATCCTATTTGATCCTCACAACAGTCTTGGGAAAGAGATGCTATTATTGTCTCCATTTCACAGATGAGGAAATTGAGACAGAAAGAAGTCACATGATATGCCCAGAATTGTACAGCTAGTAAGTATCTGAAGTCAAATTTGAATTCAGGTCCTCCTGACTCCAAGCCCAGCATTTTATATACTTTACTGTCTATGAAATCTAAAGATAATAGAGACAGGAAGTCTTGGACTTCAGAGACACGCAAGATACAGAGATACAAGTGAAGATACAGAGATACAAAAAAAATTTTAAAAAGATACAGAGATACAACTGAAGATACACATGGATACAGAGACACAAGTGAAGAAATAAACAGAGAGATAGCACATGAATGGCAATGCAGCTTTTTGAAGTAAAGTCTCTGGAAACTAATAGTTAAGTGGGAGGTGAAGAGCAGAGCCTAAAAACCAGCTGAGCAAAATTCCAAGCAGAAATCTGCACCCAAAGTGAACCACGTGAAGAATTCTGCCTCTACAAGGGAAGGAAGTAACGACTTTCAGACCCTTTAGTTTTGAGTTTTGAGTTGCTCTGGCCAAATATGTATCCCAGATAGTATGTCTTACTATCACTGTATTCTTTTGGAAGTTTGAACCCACTATTTTCATGGATACTGGGTATAGTTATGAGAGAGTGAACTCCAGTTTTATGGGAGGTATGTTTGGCAACTACTATTCTCAATATTCAAATGAATAATGACTTTTGC
>JAJPUD010007376.1:81339-97567 GCA_023553655.1 Myrmecobius fasciatus | reverse complement strand
CTCTCTCTCTCTCTCTCTCTCTCTCTCTCTCTCTCTCTCTCTCTGTCTCTCTCTGTCTCTTTCTCTCCCTCTCTGTGTCTCTGTCTGTGTCTCTCTCTGTCTCTCTGTCTCTGTCTCTGTCTCTGTCTCTCTCTCTTTCCCTCTCTCTCTTTCCCTCTCCCCCTTCCCTCTCGGTTTTTCTCTGGCTCAGACCACTGGGCCGCCATGCCAGCTTGACATCCTGATCGCGCTAGTGTGAGGCAAGGCCCCCACCCCCGGGGGCCTGCCTCAGTCCCAGGCCAGGTGGGAGGCACAGATCAGAAAGCAAAGTCTGGTTAAAACCGCACTGGGGATGGACAGCGAAGGGCCCCAAGAGTTTCCCAGCGATCCCCGCAGCATAAAGCCCCCCCCTTCGGGGGTCACTTTTCCCAAGTCCCATGGGCTGGCCCCAAGACCTCCGGGCTGGGAGGAGTGCCCGGCCAGCTCCCTTCTCTCCTGACCCCAGGCCCCTGGGTCCCCCCCCCCGAGGGAGAGGTTCCCACCAGCAGAGCGTCAGGAGCCCGAATTTCAGGACGAGGAGCTGGAGCTTGGAGGGTTCGGGGCCCCAGGCTGGCCGGTGCCCCCCCGCGGAGCTCCTCAGGTCTCGGACAATGGAAACATCATGAGGGGGGCGCCTGAGAGGCGGGGCCCTGTCCCTGAGACGGACAGCCCCCTGCCGCGCCCCCCCCCCCCCGCCTCGACAACTGCCCTTGGCTCCCCTTTCTTCCCCGGGCTGTGGCTCCCGCTCTTGCCCCGTGTCCCTGCAAGCCCTGTCAGTACAGCCCGGCATCCCCGCAGCCTGTTGCCATGGTCACAGGGCTGGGAGGCGAGATTAAGGATGCCGAGGGGGAGGGCAGTGCTGGGAGTAAGCGCGCGTGCGCCCCCCTCCCTCCCCACCTCCCCCCGGCTGCTGACGCCCTAAGCCGCTGGCAGGCTGGGGGGGCTGGCCCGACTGGCAGAAGGGGGCGTGTCCCGCAGGACCCGCGGCCCTGCCTCCCGTCAAGGGCACGAGATGGGGCAGATGATGCCAGCCGACAGGCCAGGGCTCCAGTAGAGCCTCCCCCCGGGCACGGCGCGCCCAGAGCTCTGGGAGCCAGCGCGGGGCCCAAGTGGGTAAAGAAGGCTTCTTTCTCCTCAGCTGAAAGCGGCAGAATCTCAGAAGAGTGCCCAGTGTTTGGGGGCCCCCCTGGGGTCAGGGTCACTCACCCAGCAAGGGCTGAAGCAGACCCCACCCGGACCCTCTCCTTCCCTTTCCCTCTCCCCCTCCTCTCTCCTGTCTCTCTCCCTTCCCTCTCCTCCATCTCTTTCCCTTTCCTGCCTTGTTTTCCCCCTCTGGCCCTCCCTCCTCCCTCCCCTCTCTGTTTCTCTTTCTTTCTCCTCTTTCTCTCTCCCCCTCTCTCTCCCTCCTTGTCTATTTCTTTTTCTCTCTCTCCTTCCCTCCCTTTTTGTGTCTCTTTTCTCTTCCTCTGTCTCTCCCCCCTCTCTCTCTTCCTGTCTCTCTTCCTCCCTTTTTCCTATCTGTCTGTCTGTCTGTGTCTCTCTCCGTGTTTCTCTGAATCTCTTCCTCCCCTTCTGTCTGTCCCTCTCTTCCCCCCCCCCTTCTCCCTCCTTCCTGCATGGGGTCCGTTTTTCCCTTTCTCTTTCCTTCCTCTCCTTCCCTATCTCCATCTCTGTCTCTCTGTCTGTGTCTGTCTGTCTGTCTCTCTCTCCCCCTCCTTCCTTCATGGTGTCCATTTTTCCCTTTCTCTTTCCTTCCTCTCCTTTCTCCCCCTCCTTCCTGCATGGGGCCCGTTTTTCCCTTTCTCTTTCCTTCCTCTCCTTTCTCCCCCTCCTTCCTGCATGGGGTCCATTTTTCCCTTTCTCTTTCCTTCCTCTCCTTCCCCATCTCCATCTCTCTCCTCCACTTGAGGGCTGGGCTGGGACACACCTGCCCCCCAAAGTTTCCCTTCTGAGGTTCTCTTTTTAAGCAGCCGTTCACTCGCTGTGCTCACCTCAAAGATCTGGATGTACCAGATGCGGACAAGTTCTAAGAAGGGGGGGGGGGAAGGGAAGGAAGCGGGGTTTGGGGCCGGGTCTCTCCCCGCCCCGGGGCACATGAACGTTTCCCATCTAGGAGAACGGTGGTCCAGGTTTTCTGGGCCGGGTGCTAGAAGCAATGAGCATTCTTAGAACTTTCCCCAAATGAGAGAAAGAGGAAGTTTCCTCTGCCAGGAGTGTTCTGGATCCCCTGGGCGAGCCATGAGTTCAGCAGCTGTGCTAGGAGACAAAAGGTCCAACTGAGGCACTCTCTCTTATTCCCCCCCCTTAACTTCAGAGAGTCCCCCTAGGCCCCAGGAGGGGAGGGAAGGCTTGATCTGAGGGAAGTTCGTGGCAGTGGTCAGAAGCAAAACCCTTTTGAGGAGGAAAAAGGGAAAAGAAGAGAGAGAGAAGGAGAAATGGGCAAGAGCAAACAAAAACTGCTGGGAAATGGGAAAGCAGTCTGGCAGAAACAACTGGGCAAGGTCAAAGTGGGGACGTGGCTGAGCCCCAAAGGGCGGTCCCGGAGGCAGGGGAGCTTGAGGTGACTTACCTAAGAGCCTGAAGGGCAGGGGAAGGGCGGATGACCGAAGCAGAGCGAGCAGGGCATTCTGATCCCACTCAATCGAAAAGGTCTGGCCCAAGCATAACGGGCACAGCCAAGCTTAGAAGGGGAGCAGAAACCTGGGGGGAGGGGGGCCTTTCTCAATGAGAACTACCTTAATTTTATTACTTATTTTTACATTATATTTCTAATTTATATTCAATTTTGCAAGAACACAAGTCATTTCCCAATTGATAAGTGATGAAAGGAAATGAACCAGCGGTTTTCAGCAGAAGAACCCCAAACTCTCCTTAGTGACATGGAAAAAATCAGAACACTGCGGATGCTGACGCTTGTGAGACGGCGTCCCCACGCGGCCAGATTAGCAACACGACACGACGGAAAAGGGAGATGGTGACGACTGGAGGGGCTGGAAACGTGGGCCACGTGATGCCCCGTTGGCAGAGTGGTGAACTGATCCAACATTCTGCAGAGCAGTTTTCCGCTAAGGCCAAAGGCTCTGAAAGCGTATTTGCCCTTTGATCCAGCACAGCCACACGGGGTCTGTACCCCCCCCCCCAAAAAAAGAAAAAGCTGTACACAACACTGCCGGCCGCTCCTTCTGAGATGGGAAGAGCCGCCGAGTCACGGGGACGGCCGTCTGGGCTGGGGGACCGGGACCACGTTCCCTTACTGTGGCTGGTCCAGTCCATGTCCAGCTCCCTGTGACCATGACTTCCTGGCGGACAGCGGACACTTCCTTCTGCAGACGGAGGATGCTGGGGCTCGCTCAGGGTCCCACAACCAGCAAGTGACTGAGCCTGGGCTCTTAGCTCGGGAAGACCTGGCCCTCGGTCCACTGCAACGGTGACGGAGACTCGCCATGAGAAGCGGCGAGGAGGCAAGTTTCAGCCCCAAAAGGCTGGGTGCAAAGACTCTCCATTCCCTCATGAGCCGAGTCCAGAAAAGCCCGGCCCGAAACTGACGCTGAGCGAAGCGAGCAGAATCAGAACCCGGACTCGGCCACAGCAAGATTAAATGATGGTCACTTCTGATGGACGGCCACACGTTGATCCGAGGCGATTCCAATACACTTTGGATGGAAAACGCCATCTCAGCCCCGCCAATGGGCTGGGAGGGCAGGGGGAGGTTCCGTGTGCCCGCGTCGGGCCCAGCTGCTCTGTGCCCTGGCAAGATGGAGCGGACAAACTTTCCCCCTTCAGAACCCACGGTCCTCTCCCTCCCATGCCCGATGGTGTGCAAGAGTGACAAGTGTCACACGTAACAGAGGTCTCGGGGTGCTAAAGCTTTCAAAGAAGGCTGGCGCAGTTCTAAGTCCCGCCTCTTCTTGGCCCCCGTTACCCATGCTGCTGTGGCGCAGTGAGCCGGCTCCCGCCCCCCGCGTACAAGTCTCCTTCTCCCCCCTTTTTGTTGCCGTCTTTTGACCCAAAGATCCAAATCTGCCCTAGTTTCTCTCCCTGGCTCAGCCTGAATGGACCCTCGGACCCTTCCCACCAGGGGGCATATTCTGAGAGAATTAGGCCAAAAGTGATTTCCGAAGGGGCGTGACTTTTCTTGCTTTTGATCTGATTTTCCGTGGGCAGCGTGATAATTGTGGAAGTGTGTATGGAAGAAGTGCCCATGCTTATCCTATGCGGGGTTTCTCGCCATCTGCGGGGGAGAGGGGGTCTGGAACACAAGGCTCTGCAAGGGTGAATGTGGAAAACTCTCCTTGCACCTTTTAAAAATGAAGAAAAAAATGAGAAAGTTCTCGCGCCCTTTGTCGGCAAAAGATGAAGGAGGCGCGTCTGGCCAAGCAAGGACCCGCGGGCTTCCTTGTCCCCTTTCTGCCCATCGGGTCTCGCCGTGCGACCGGGCAGCAAAGAGCCTGGGAGAAGAGGAGTCCGAGCTGGCCGGTCCACGTGCCAGCCTGGAAAAGGTCCGCCGCGGCGCAATCGCGTGGGACTCCTGCAGCCTGGCCTCCGTCGGAATAAAAGTATCGTAGATGGAAGAGAGAGAGAGACGCGGGCCCTGACCGAGCGCCCCGACTGCAGGCCCCGACCGAGCACCGCGACCGCGGGCCCTGACCAAGCGCCCTGACCGCAGGCTCCCTTCCGCCCAAAGCGGTGCTGGGCCAGCCGCGAGGAGCGGAGGCCCTGCTCACAGAGGCCGCTCTGAAACGGAGCCCGACGCCGGGAACAGAGCCTCCCCACGCCGGGCAGCCGGGCTCGCCCCCATTTTTTCAGTAGTTTCCCCCCCACTGATATGCAAAGTCAATTTAAAATCTCCATTTAGGAAAATGTTTGAGCTCCCCATTTTCTCCCTCCTTTGGAGGTAAGAGTTTCAGGTCGCGTCCGCGCGGTCGGTCACGCTGTGAAAGAGGAAGGAAGAGCCACAAAAGGGTGCAGGTGACTAGTCTCCTTCGCGACGCGCCCGGACGCAGCGCTTCCTCCTCCACAAGTCTTCTGGAGCCGCCTTGGATCGCTGATTACTGGAAAGAACCAAGCTGTTCGTGGCGGGTCTCACGCCACGCCTGGCGTTTTGCAGAGCCCGACTTCAAGGTCAAAGGTGGGAAAGCGACTGGGAAAAGGAAAAAGGGGCAAAGACCAGAAAAAGGTAAAATGGCGGCAGGGAAGACCAAGACACAAACTCAGAAGGAGGCAACATGGGAAAAGAGCTACAAAGCCCCAAGGAGGACTGTCATTGGACCCAAGGCCAACCGGAAAAGACTTAAAGATACAAAAGCATCAGAGAAAAATCAGGAAATAAGAATGATTCAAGCAAATGAGGAAAAGAATCAACATCTTGGTGAAAAAGGAGAAACCCCAAACCCAAGCCTCAAGGGGACCGGCGCTAGCAAAGAACGCGCGGGGGAGAAGAGAAATGGGAAACGGGGCATCAGAAAAACAAGTGACCGGGAAAGAGGCGCAAGGAGGCCACTTACGAGTGGCCGAGCTGCCCCAGAGCCCAGTAGCATCACTCCAGAAAGGACGGAGGAAACGCCCCAACGTCCAGCCGGGCGGAATCGGAGCTCCCGGGGTGATCTCTGCTCGCTTTTTCCCAAAGCTCCGGGACAAGGGAAACGCTGAAAAAGGCTCAGCACAAGAAACTCCGCGGGAGCCTCCGCCTGCCCCCCGGCCCGCACCTGGGTGCCCAGCCGCTTGTCAAAGCCCGCTCTTTGTCTCGGACGGCCCTAACCAACGCGGCCTGAGCCAGCTCCTGGGGAGTCCCCTCCAGGCCGTGCGGGACTTTCCCGGGACACCCGTCTGACCAGTCACCCCTTCTCCTCAAACGGAGCCACGCCAAGCCCTTACGGCCGCCCCGGTCCGGCCTTGCCCCCCTCGGTGTCTTCTCGGCACTGGCCGTCCCCCGCGCCTGCTTCCCGATGTCCGATTTCAGGACCCCTGGCCGCAGCTCCTGCGCCCCTATTTCTCCCACTCCTAGGGCCTCGTCCTGGCCCAATCCAGGCCTTCTCCCCTAGAGCAGCACAAGCTTTTGGGGGGCAGACCGCCAGCCACCAAGAGAAGCGTGTTGTCTGTTACGACCGGCCCGGAGCCGTGCTTGCTCAGGGTCGATGTGCCCAAGCCAACGGAGAAGGGGCTCGCGGGAAGAGCGAGTTCCAGTGGGTGGCTCCTGACCCTCGAGGGTCCCCCCGCCCCGATGGCTTTTCTCTCCTCTTACTGCCGGCTGCCAGGGCAGGCCTGGGCCAACTCGGCCTCTTGGCTCTGCGCCCTTTGCGCCCCATTCCTCCTGCCGATGCCCGTGCTCGGGGTCACTTCCCTGGCCTTTCTCAGCTGCCCCCCACCCCCCCAAGAACTCCTCCCCATCCATCTTCTTGGATCCGGCCTGGCGGGCAACGCCCTCCCGGCGTGGAGGGGCCATCTCACCCAGCACAGGCCCAGCAGGGGGATGGCGGCCATCAGGGTGGGCACGGGAAGGGCTGGGGGCCCCACAGTCCATGGGGGGCTCTGCTCATGGGCAGTTCCTGAAGCGAGGATGAAGCTCCAAGGCCTGAAGAGACAAGGAGCCTGAAGGGCCCCGGGGGGGGGGGGCGGGGGCTTGCAGGGAGGGGTGGACCCGTGCTGGGTGACAGGAGGCCGAGCCCCAGGCGGTCAGCGGAGCCCCCGGCCCACGCCGCCTCAGCCCACCTCTGTAATAAATGGGGGGTTGTCGGAGCGCCTTCCCACACCTACAAGTGGCCCCTCTGCATCATGGGGGTGCAGTGCCCCCAGGCAGGAAGTCTCAATCCTCTTTTGTGGGGGTTCCTGTAAAACTCGGGTTGTTCTGGGGCTCCCCCAACTCCCACCTGGTGCCGCTGTGTGAAGGATCCCCGAGGCAGCGTGGCCCGGCCCCCCACCCCTGGGGCTTTCTCCCTGAGAGCTGCCCCTTTTAGCCTGGAGCTCCTGGAGGGCAGGGGCCCGGGAGGCCTGGCACTGTGCCAGGCTGGCTGCAGCGCCCAGCCGCCCACGTGGGCCTGTGTGGACGTTAGCCTCGCGGCGCCGGGATCAGATTCAGGGGCCTAGGACAGACGAGGCAGCGCGGGCTCGGTCACAATCCATTTTTTTATTCCAATTTCCCAAATGTAAGGCACTCGCCAGTGCGAGGGGACCCCGAGGCCACCGGCCGGCTGATACAGGAACAGATGAGACAGAGCAAACGCACCTTAAAAATGCCCAAGGGCAAAGGCCGGGCCTGGCCACTGTGGCCCTCACCTGGCACCGGGCGCGCCGTCGGGCTCCACTGCCTCTCCGGAACCCTTCCCCCGATCCCTCCACAAGGGCGCCACGAGCGCGGGCGGCCGAAGGATGGGGGGAGGAAGGGCTCGAGAGGCCGCCGGCGGCGGCCGAGGTTCTCAGTGCAGCACTCACAGGAAGGCCGTTACACGCGTTGTCGCAGAAAGGGCAGAGTGCGAGAAGAACCGCTTGGGGTCACGCTGCGTGCTAGCTTCGGGGGGCCTCCGCCTTCTCCACAGAACGGAGGGCACGGGCCGATGCCCAGCCTGCATTTCCCTGCGCCCGGTCTGGCCTGGACGGAGCGGCTTCAGCAGCCCAAGAAAGGGGGGGGGGGGCCCGCCACAATGGTTCCCATGGGTTGCCCCGCTCGCCACATCCCACCCCCCGGACAGAGGTCAGGGGCAGCCCCCTGTAAGGGGTGGTGCAGGCTTCTGCCCCCGCCCCGAGGAACCGGCCGGAGCCCTGGGCCCCCACGGCTCGGAGAAGGCACTTTTTTAGGCTGGGACAGTCGCCGCGCTTGGTCCCTGGGGCTGCCGCCCGGTCCTGCTCCCGGAGCCAGAGCAATCTAACCCCCGACCCCCCGACACTAACTCTGCTTGGCGCGTCCAGGGCCGCCTTCGCACCGTACTTCGGCGCAGCTGTGGCGGGCGGCTCCTTTGGGGCGTCTGATCGGGAAGGGTTAAATGGCGGGGGCGTCACGAGGGCGCGTTGGAAAGCCGAGAAAAGCCCCCCCGACCCCTTCTGTGACCGCAGCCGGTCCAGGAGGACAAGGGGGCCGGAGCCGGGCCGGGGAGGGGGCTTCTCTTGGAGTGCTTCAGGGGCTACAGGAACTCGCCGAGGGCTACTGAACATAAGGCTCTTTACTGAAAGCATGGCGCTAATGGAGGCGGGGGCGGGCTGTCCTCGGCGCGGGCTCGTCCAGGCAGAGAAGGTCCGGCTGCCCCGGCCACAGGAAGCCCCGGTGGGGGCTAGTTCTCGAACCTGGCGTATGGGTTCTGTTCTTTAAACAGCCCTGGAAAGGAGACAGGAAAAGGACAGCACGGTCACCCGCGGGCAAAGGAGAGAAACCGAGGCGCCTCCCCAGGGTCTCCTGAGCCAGAGGGTCTCAGGGAGGGAGGGGCCCCGACACAGCGGCCGGGCAGGCTCAGACACACGGACACAGAGACAAGACAGACAGACGGACACAGTGGCTGGGCAGGCTCAGACACACGGACACAGACAGACAGACAGACACAGCGGCTGGGCAGGCTCAGACACACGGACACAGACAGACAGACAGACAGACAGACAGCGGCCGGCAGGCTCAGACACACGGACACAGAGACAGACAGACACACAGAGAGACAGACACATGGACACAGAGACAGACAGACACACGGACACAGAGACAGACAGACACAGCGGCCGGGCAGGCTCAGAGCACGGCCCCCCGCGAGGCACTGCCCGTGATGGAGCCCGCCGGGACTCACCATATTTTCTCCTGATTTCTTCGTGCCGGGACTTCATCTCGGCTCTCCTGCAAGAAGGAAATCCGGTCACACTGCCTGTCCCCTTCGCCCCGCCGCCCCTGCTGCCCCTGCCGCCCCCGCCGGCCCCCAGGCCTCAGGCTGCGTCTTCTCTCCAGAAGCCTCAAGACTTCTGCTTCTGAACGCCCAGGAAACAGGGAGGGGAGGCAGCAAAGGGGTGTGTGCGCCCTGCGCCCTCCCCAGCAGACCCTGGCTCCTCCTCCTGCTGGCCACACCCAGCTAGAGACCCCCAGCGGCCGCCCACAGCCCCGGAGGCAGAAGGTGTCTCCGCTCGCAGCCCCTCCCCTCGGGGCACTGCCAGGCCGGGCACTGGCTCCACATGCCCGCGTCCCAGACGCGCTTTGACGCTCCATCCTACAGCCCCCCCTTTGCCGGCCCCACACCCGGACCCTCCTCTTGGGCCCCAGGGCGGGGCCGGCCCTCAGAAACAACCACACAGACGCAGCCGGGGTCCGAAGGGGGTCCGAGCCGCCCCAGGGCGTCCTCACCTCTCCTCTTGCCGCACTCTTCTCTCTTCCCTCTCACGGGCGGCGCGCTCCTCCTCTTTGTCGGACCTGCCAAGAGCAAGCTCGAGGTCAGCGTCGGCTCCGGCCCGGCCCCAGGAGCTTCCCCCCCCCCCGCCCCGAGGCTCACCGGGGGTCCTTCTTCTTCCGGCAGCAGCAGCAGCAGCAGATGGTGACGCCCAGGAGCAGGGCGCCTCCCACCACCGACATGGCGATGATCAAGGCTTCGAAGTTCACTGGGGCACGAGGACGGGCAAAGTGAAGGTGGCCCCGGGCACAGCCCCCCCCATCCTGTCCCCCTGCCCTGCAGGAGCGCCCCCCACGTCCCAGCCCGCACCCGAGCAGGCTCCAGGGCCCCCCACCGGACCCCACAACCCCCTTCATACGATCACACTCCCAGAACGAGTGCGCCCCTTCTCTGCGCCCACAAGCTGGCATCCAGCCCCAGCGCCCACGGCCCCACAAAATCCGAGGGTCCCTCCCCAGCCAGGCCCCTGGCCCCGTGCGTCTCCTCCCCATGCCGAGGGCCCCCAGGCCACTTCCCCCCAAACTCACCCCCCCCCGCCCCCTGCCGAGCCCCCCCCCCCCTTTGCTTCCTTTTCTGGCTCAGAAACGCCCACAGTCACGGGCCCCCAACCTGACTCAGCGGCCAGGAAATGACCCGGCAGCAGCTTCTCCCTGTGGGCCAAGGGCCCCTCCCCCCCTCGCCCTTTCAGAACCCCCCCCCAGGGGCAGGCGCCTCATGAGGATGAAAGGGGGGGGGCACCACCCGCGGCTCTGTGACATCACTTTGGGGACCGAGAGGAGAGCCCTGCCCCCCCCCCCGTGGGGGAGCAGCAGAGGGGGAGGGGACGGCCCCGGGGCCTGAGGGGATGTGCTCCTGACTGCCGCCCCACAAGGGGGTGGACTTGGCCTCCCTTCCCCCCTTATCCCATTCAGTCCCCTCCCCCCCCTTCCCTCCTGCTACAAAGGGGGCTCACTTTCCCTTCCCATCCCCCATCATTCTTTCTCTTCAGCCCCCAGGGGGGACCCCTCACAAAGCTGGACACCCCAGCCCCGGCAGGCTCCCCCCGGGACCTCTGGGTGCTTCTCCTCCTTGGCAGCCTCACAACGGGGGGCCACAGACGGCCCTCCTCCAGGTCACAGCTCTGACCACGGGGTCCCCGGGGGTCTCCTCAGCCCCCCCGGACACTCCCTGCTGCCCTCCGAGCCCGGGCCTCCCTCTGGGCGCCTCCCTTTCTCTCATCCCCCTGACACCCCCCCTCCATGGCCCGCGCTCAGCTGGGGGGGGGCCCTTACCCCAGCACACGCCCCATCGGGCGGAGCTCAGCTGGCAGAGCGAGCCGGGCGGCAGGATCTTCCGGACCGGATAGTCCAGGCAGGCGTTGTTCGTGTAGCACCAGAAGCACTGAAATGGGGAAAGGGGGGGGGGGGGGCCGAGCTGAGCATGGGAGGGGGTCCAGCCCAAGAGCAGCCCCTCCCTCAGGGGGGCAGAGGCCTCGTCTCCCCGCAGTCATGAACCTGAGAGGCCTGAGGGCAACGCTCAGCCAGACTGCAACAACGGGGTTCTTTCCTGCCAGCCCCCCTAAATCTCAGAGGCTCCGGTCTGGCATGTCCCGGGCCTTTGGAGATGAGGGGCCATGGGCGATCAGCACACTTGCGTGCAGGCTCCAGGACGGGCCCGGACATCTGGCCTGGCAGGACAGCCCCGAGGGCCCGGGAGCGGGGTGTCACCTCCCCCCAGCCCAGCGGCAGACGGGCCCCCGTCACCTGGACTGAAACGTCCGCCAGGAGGTCCCTGCCAGAGCCAGAGCCCCCCGGGTGCACAAAGCCCCCCCCTCCTAAGAGGAGAGCCCGAGCCTGGCTGAGCCCGCAGACACCCCCCTTCCCAAAGGCCCCGGAGCCCCCCGAGGAGCTGGCCGAGGGGCATCAGCCTGGGACGCGGAGTGGGGCCCGAGCACTCACCGACACATTCTTCAGGCACTCGCTGCAGGACCTGTTGGTGTTCTCGGAGCAAGCTGGGGGGGAACGGCCTCAATCAGAAGCAGAGGAGGAACGGGGCCTACGTCTCAGTGCCCCCCAGCCCCCCTCCAAGGGCCCGCTGGCGCCAGAAAGGCCTCAACCGGTCGCTCACAGAATCGGGGCCTTTGCTTACAAAGGGGGAAACTGAGGCCCAGAAAGGGGCCGCCTCCAGCCGGGACACAATCCCTTCCCTGAGTGCCCCCCCCATGGAGAAAAAGGCACACCGAGACTCTAACCAAGGGCAAAGCCCACGGCCCGACCCGCTGCCGGCCCTGAGCCGTCCCCAGGACGCTGGCCGAGAACTGGGGGCGGCCCCCCCCCGGCCTCTTCCCTGCGCTGCCCAGGCTCGGCCCTCCAGGGCCCCGGGCCCCCCCAAGTGGTGCAGCCAGGATGAGGAGCCTGTGCCTCCCCGGGCCAGAGGCCGCATCCCCGTTTCCGGGGTGTTTTGGGGGGGTGGACCCCTCAAAGAAGGTGAGGTCCCGAGGGCAGCACCCGGCCCAGCTTTCCCAGGGCTCCGGGGCGGTTCGCGCTGAACACGAGGCAAATAACTCAGAACCCCTTTATCAGGATCCCAAGAGCCCCCCCAAAGGGGGAAGCACCTGGGGGGGACAATAGGACAGGGACCCCGGAAGCACCTGACAGGCAGGGGGGAAGGAGAACAGGACCTGAACCCCAGAAGCACCTGGGGGGAGGGGAACAGGACAGGGACCCCAGAAGCCCCGCACGGGGGGAATTACAATCCCCCAAACACTGGCAAACTGGGAGACTCGAGATATGCCCAAAGTCTCCCTAAAGCCTCCGCCCTGGCACCCCCAAAGTCAAGGCGTGATGGGGGGAGGAGGGGGTGACTTAAAAACCAGGGGAAACCAGGAAGGGGCGTGGTGGGGGGTGGGTCCTTCCCGTTGGGGCCGGCCTGCTCCGCCCCACTCCGCTCCAGGCAAGGTTCCCCCTTCTCTGCGCAGGCGCAGCGGGCCCCCCCCGCCCAGCTCCCTCCTCGCCCTCTCCCGCGCAGGCGCGGTGGGCTAGCCTCCCCCCAACCTCCCCCGCCTCCGCTCTCTTACCAGCGGCCGCGCTCTGGGCGGACACGGCCGGCCCGGACGGAGGCAGCAGCAGCGGCAGCAGCAGCAACAGCGGCCCGAGCAGCGCGGCCCGAGCCGGGCCCCGGGGCTCCATGAGCAGGCGCTCTGCGGCCCCTGCCGCTCACGGACGCGGACACGGAGCAGCCCCTCGGCACGGAGAAGGGCCACCGGCGGACGCGGAGCTGGTCACCCCTTTCTGAGCCACTGTCCGAGCTCGTGACTGGGCAGGCGCGGGGCGGGGCCGGAGCCTGGGTGGCGTCACTGCGCAGGCGCCGAGCGCTCCCGCGAGTCCGCCCGGCCCAGGGGGAGGGGGGAGAAGGGGCGGAGCGTGATGTTTGCTCTCCCCACTCTGAGCCCATTGTGCGGAGGGCGGGACTGACCAAGTCTGGGGGGGGGGGGGGGGGGGGGGGGGGGGGGCCATCTGCCCCCTAGAGGTTCCCACTGGGTCCTCCACCCTATTCCCCGGACCCAGTCGGACCCCTTCCCCCCCAGAATACCGACGGGGACCCCCCCTCCCTACTGGCCTGACCCAGAGCTAGGAGGGGGACCAGGGAGAGGGGGGCCCCTCCCAGCCTGTTTTCTTGTCTCCAGTGCAATGGGGGCCCCCCTTGGTATCCTCTGCAGAGCGTTCTTGGACCCTGGACCCCCAGAAGAGTCCAGGGCTAGCCCCAGGGCTTGGGAGGCCCCCAGACCCGGGGGGGGGGGAGGGGGGAGGGGTCTTCCCATCCCCCTGGTCTCATCTCTATGACACCGCGCCAGGCCTCATGTCATGTCCCCCCCTCCCCCCTGGCTGAGAGAACCCTTCTCTTGAAGGTCATTTCCCATGAGCCTCTATAACCAGGTGGAGATAAGCGAGAAAGAGATAAGGTTTCTTCAGACTGAGGCAAGTACAGACAAGGTTACTCCAGAATGAAGGTCCCCAAGTGAGGGTTCCCACACGGCCTAAGTGCTGTTTCCAGGCCCCCCCCCCCAGCATCCCCTGGCGGCGGGAAGGAGGGGGTGGTCTAGGAAAGGAGCTGGGCTTGGGGCTTCGGGCCTCCCCTTCCCTGCCATGAGTCAGGGCCTGCACCTTGGGAAAGTCCAGGGCTCGCAGGCTCAGGGTCGGCTGCTCCCCAAGTGCTCGCTCTCCCAGTGCCTGGACGAGGTTGCCAGAGATCCCGCGCACCCCCCCACGGGGGGGATGAGTCAGGTGGAGCACAGTGGGGGGGGGGCGGGGCAGACTCCCACAAAGACCCACGAGGGGAGGAGCGGCAAATGTCACCCGGTATCTTTGAGTTTGTTTGGGCCTGGGTCCCAGAGTCCTTGTTCTAGCTTGCTGCAGCTTAGGGACCGCTAAGGCCGTGTGCTGGTCAGGGGGGGTCCCCAGACACCCACAGTTACTTGTGGGCACCTGCCCGGAGTGCGAAGGTCCCGGGGCTCAGAAGGGGGCTCCCATGTCCCTGCCCTGGGGTGTGCCTAAAGGTGCACTCCTTTGTGGGGTCCCGAGCGCCCCCAGTCCTCCCTCCAGCCCAGGCCCGGCCTCCCCCGGTCACCTCACTCACACCCTGCCAGATGGGAAGCCTGCTGAGGACAGGATCTCCCCTTCCCCGGTAGCAATGAGAGGGACTCTGGGAAGCCGGCCCTGGGCTCCGTGGCTGGATGCAGGCGCCCCGCGGCCCAGGGGTGGCCCAGAGGCTCCTCCCGCAGCTCGGCCCAGCTTGGCCCGGTGGTTCAGCCCGCAGGCTTGGCCAGGGTCACCCTGGGCCAGGGTCGGCTTAGAGGGCTTGACCAGGGTCACCCCAGAGGCTCGGCCTGGCTTGGCCCGGAGGCTCGGCCCGCAGGCTCGGCCAGGGTCCCTGCGTCCACGTCCCCTTCAGATTTTGACTTGGGGCAGAGCGGCAGGAAGGAAAGGTCGGTCCGGCCCCATCAGTCCGTGGGACCTGGGCCACAAGCTGCTGCACATGCTTGGCACCGCGTGAAGGGGCCAGGGGGTAACTCTGGATTTGGAGGCGACCGAGGACCGCAGGAGGGCACCCTCTTACCAAGAGGGAGGGGACAGGTGCCCTCTGAAGAGGGCAGCTGTGGGCGGGACGAAGGGGCATCGGAGGGGGCCCAGGTGGGCTCCTACTGCCTGCCAGCTGGCACTTAGTGGGACGGAGCTCTGCTCCCAAAGGCTCCTGGCTGTTTGTAAGAAGCGCAAGCTCATCCACCGGTTGGCATTTTAATAAAAGGAAGTTTCTCATAAACAGAAGCGCGGAGAGATCGATCAGGGGCGTACGCGTATTTGCCGGTGCCCGCTTTGGGGGGAGGGGAGAGACCCTGGCGCCCGCGGCATCCCTGGCCCAACCACAAAAGGGTAGCGGTACCAAGGGGAGCAATGGCCCAGGAGTCTGTGCAACAGGGAGACTAGTGAGCGCAGGCCCCTGCCCACACTGCGTGCCCAGTGCTCCGCCACACTGTCACCCCTGCCGATTTCGGGGTACAGGCCCATCTCTCCATCCTTCTCCCCACTCGTCCGTCCCTCTACGTCTGCCCATTTGTCAGCACCGCCCGGGCCTTCCGGGTCGTTCTGCCACGCTGCTCACGCTGGCCCAGATGCCCCTCGGTGCCGGGAGCAGGCGCCAAGTACCACGGGGAGGAGGAAGCCCCTCCCCGCCTCATTTTGGAGGGTGGGCGGAGGGGCCGAGCTGGGGGGTCAGCAGCGACATGGACGGCGGCGCTGGCGAGGCGGGCACGTAGAAGGCACGGGCACAGAGGCCCGCCCAGCTTCAGGACTGTCCGGCTCAGCGGCAGGTCCTCAGGGAAGGCGGGAAAAATCCTAGCAAGAGCGGGGCCAGAATCGCAGGGGGCAAGGCCAGGCTCGGGAGGCGAGGGGGCCGCCGCGCTCCAGCCGGGGTCCGGAGCTCTCTGCAGCTTTTTGGTGGGGCCGGCGGCCCCCTAGTTCTTTGTAAACTTGGGGTTCATCACGGTCGTCGTGGCGCTCTTGAAAAGGGGGTTGTCCTGGGAAGAGATGGCGAGCATGGGGTGGTCACGGAAGGCCACAGAAAGAAGGGCTACCAGGGGAGCAGGCGGTGAGGGCCAGGCCAGAGGCGGCTCGGGGCCCACGGAGGGCACTGACAACACCCCCCCCAATTGCCAGCGGCGGGAGACGGGCTCCTCCCAAGCGGGTTCTGCTGGGACGCTCTTTACCTTCTGGACTTGGGGCAGCTCTCTGGGTGGGGGGGACAAAGGAAGCCCCCTCCCCAACACCCCGCTATCCTTGGTTCTGCTGCCCCCCAACGTGCCCAGCTCTCATGTCCTTCTGAGCCTTCAGGAGATGCCCGATCCTCCCCCCCAAGTCATGAGCAATGGGACAGGGGTGACCTCCGGGACGCAGTGAACGCCGGGACAAGGGTGACCCCCAGGAACAGGTGACCGCCGGGACACAGTGACCTCCGGGACAGGGGTGACCACTCACATTGTTCCACTGGGACTTGAGCTTCTCCTTCTCAAAGCGCTTGTATTCCCGGAGGTCACTGAAGTGCGTCAGGGCCTTCCAGACGGCCAGCAGCAGCACCCCGATGAGCACCACTCCGGCCACGGTGCCCCCCACGATGGCAAAGATGTTGGGCCCTGCCACGCATTCTGGGGAGCCAAAGCACCAGCGTGAGGAGAGGGCCCAGCGCCCCCTTCTCCCTCTCCTTCTGGGGGGGACACCCCTTTCTCCCGTGACCCGTTTGGGCCCCAGACCCTCTGCTTCCGGGGCCCTTGCCTTGTTCATCCTCCACGTAGATCTGGTACTTGTTGTGCCCGTCCAGCTGGTGCATGA
>JAJPUD010007376.1:43552-55071 GCA_023553655.1 Myrmecobius fasciatus | reverse complement strand
CCCAAACGGTGCCCGGCAGGGGGTCTCAGAGCCTCCCAAACGGTGCCCGGCAGGGGGTCTCAGCCTTTCCAGAAAGCACCAGCACCCCGGACAGCACCAGTCAGGTGGTTCTGGGAGCTCTGCCCTTCAGAGAAGCCTTGGCCCACCTCCGGCTCAGGGAGGGCTTGGCTGGGGGCCCTTGTCCAGAAAGGCCGGCCTCCTTGGGCCCTCGGTGCTCCTTAGGTCCCCAGGTGCAGGAGACAGCGGGAAGAAGAGGGGGCACCCAGGAGCTGCTCAGGGATGGGGGAGGGGTCTGGGGGAGTGGGCACCCCGCAGGGCCCTGACTCCTCCCCGCCCTCCTCCTGCTCCAACTCAGAAATAGAGGCCATCAAGGCGGCAGAAGAGACTCGCAGAGCGCAGGCGAAGCGGAAGGCCACGGTCGTCGTGGGAGACCTGCTCCCGCTCATGGAGGCCCTGCCCGAGCTGTCGGAGCTGGTGACGGGCAGCCGGCCCCGGAGGAAGCCCAAGAGGTGGGCGGGGGGTGGGGTGGGGGTGTGCAGGAGAGATGGGCTGGGTGTCAGAGTGAGTGTGCAAGAGTGAGTGAATGTCAGTGTGTGAGAAGGCTGTGTGAGTGTGCCCACGTATGTGAGAGTGGGCACACATCTATAGTGCACCCTATGGAAGGGTGTGTGTGTAGACGTGTGTGAGCCGGTGTGAGTGAGTGTGAACAAGGGTGGGCATGACCTTGCCCAGATGCCCGCCGGCTGCACATGGGCAGGACTGAGCCTCGGTTGGCACATCTGAGGAGTGGGAGAGTGGCAGTTGGGCCCGTGCCCCTCGGGCTGGCACGGCCCCTTGCCCGCCCTTCGCAGGCTCGGTCTCCTCACTGCAAAACGGAGGCGAGGCAGCCTGGTTTTTAAGGGCTTAGCAGGCAGGGTGCGTGGAGGGGCTCAGGCGGCACACGGGGCAGCAGAGGCCGTGGGTCCCCGAGCCTGCCCGCGCCACTCCCTGTGCTAAGGGCCGGGCACACAGAGGGGCATCGGGGGGTGGGCTGGGGGCACGGGCTGGAATTAGACGAGGTGGAACTGAGGAGCTCCTGAGAATGACGGCAGTGAGCTCCCCATCAAGGCTGGCGAAGAGACCACCCCTTTTGTCTCCTCCCTTCTCGGGCACTGGCCTGGGGGGGGGTGTCACTTTATTAGCTGCCCCTCACAACATCCCTGTGAGGTAGGTGGGGGCCAGAGCTCCGAGCCAGCCCCCCCCAATGGGGGACAGGAGCCCTTCTGGAGTCGGCACCCCAACAGGTGGGAGTGGGGGGGTTTGGGGGTTCTCTGCTTCTGCTGACCCCCACTCTCCTGCCCCCACAGCGCCCCGAGGCAGAAGGCAGAGCCCGCTGACTTCAACCGCATGACCCCGGCCCAGAAGCGCAAGCTCCTGTAAGTATGGGGGGATGCTGGGTCCTGGGGGGGAGGGGCCCCTCTCTGGGGGGAGGGACCCCTGGGTTCTGGTGCACCCCCGCAGGGAAGTTCCCGAGGTCCCCTGGGAGGCAGGGGCGGCCTCGGACTCTCGGCGCGGTCTGCTCTTTCAGAGAGGACGAGATGGCGCGCTTTCAGGAGGTGGCCGCCAGCCCGGCCTACCGCGCCAACCCTCTGGGGGCCATCGGCGAGCAGCTCTGCAAGAGGCTGAGGCAGGAGGCGGGGAGGCTCTAGGTGCGGACGGCCGAGGCGGGGCCGGCGGAGGCCAGGGTCGGGCCGGACGCGCGGGTGGAGGCGCTGCCTGACTCCGGAAGGGCCCCTGTCCCCCATTTGTGGGGGGGGGGGGCTGGCTCGGAGCTCTGGCCCCCACCTACCTCACAGGGATGTTGTGAGGGACAGCTAATAAAGTGACACCCCCCCCGGGCGCCGTGTGCTCAGCTTGGGGACCTCGGCAGAGTGGGGGGCCCGACCCCACAGCCGGGTAGCAGCCTCGCTCCTGGGAATCTCGGGGCGCTCCCAGGGCGGGGTCCCTCATTTCCAGGGTAAGGAGCCCGGTCCGGAGGGAGCCACTGGCCGGTCAAGAGCGGGCCCAAAAAGGTCTCCGGGTGTGGATTGAGGGGTGAAGGTTCAGAGTTCGCCTGCCTTCCAGCAGGGGGAGACCTCCAGAACCGGGGGGGCACCACCGGGTCCCAGACTGCCCTGGGCCTCAGTCGGCTGGTCTTTTTCTGGAGGGTCCTGGCTCGGGCGCCCCCTGTGGGCTGCTGGGAGCACTCCCAGAGGTTCTGCCCTGCCCCCTCTCAGGTTGTGCTCCCACGGCAGGGTCAGAGGTCGCAGGTCAGAGAGCATGACCCCTTTCCCCTTGATTTGCATGGTCTGTTCTGCCTCCTCGGCTCAGCTGACAATGTGCTAGTGCAGCTTCTCCCGCCCCCCCTCCCCCCCCTGGTTTCTGCGGGGCTTTGGGGGAGGGGGCGCACCTGGAGGGGGGGGTCTGTATTCTTACGGGCCTTGGAACAAGAGTTGGCGTGTGAGTGAGTGTGTGTGTGTGTCACAGGCCCCGCGCCATTGCTGGGCACTCGGCACCCGTGAGCACAGAAGCTGGGGTCCCTGCTGGCGCCCCCTTTGTCCGTGACCATGCACTGGGGGTTCAGACCCCAATTTGAGGGGCCACGCCCTTCGGGGGAGGGGCAGGGATCATTTGTCAAAATGGAAGCGAGCAGGGGAGGGAGGGGCACCCGCCCCCAAGGGGTCATAGCATCCTCTAGGCAGGGAGGAAAGCCCCCCCCCAGGGGGTCTGCAGCTGCAGCGGGGCTGGTCCCTGGAGAAGGTCAGGGGCCGGCCAGGCCGGGAGTCGGGGCACAGGCCGGGCTTCAATGGGCGGAAGTGGGTGGGGAAGAGCGCTATTCTGGGCACAGAGAACAATGCCAGGGCCCCGGGGGCAGGAAACGGGGTCTGGGGGTTCGAGGGCAGGCTGATGTGGGGAAGCCCTGGGCCCCAGGAGGGGCAGCAGGATGAGCGGAGGCTGGGGAGCGAACCTGGAGCCAGCCAGGAGGGCATCGGTGCCAGGACAAAAAGCTTGGCCTTTACCCGCTTAGCAGTGAGGAGTCATTGAAGCTGGGGGGGGCGTGTCAGGAAGCAAATGTGGGGGAAGGAAGGAGAGAGGGATAGACACACACCCAAACACATCTGGGGGGGAGGCCGCAGACCAAGCCGGGCCCCGCTGTCGGCCTCCTCCGCAGGGCCTTCACGCTGGGCCGGGGCGTTGGCAGGTGGCCCCGTGGGCCCCTCTCCCTGCCCTGCGCCCCCCCCCCCTGCGTCCCAGGGCCAAGGGCCTGGCTCTGGAGGCTGCTCCCTCCCACCAAGTGGCCAAGTCCGGGCTAAGCACGGGGACCGCGGTGATGGGGGGGGGGCCGCACGGCGGACCCTGGGGGGAAGCCAGGGAGGGCGAGTCTTGCTTTGGTCACGTTGAGTCTCCGGTGCCCGTCTGAGCCAGGGGAAGGGCTGTTGGAGCTGGCGAGGTTAGCGGTCCCAGAGGGGCCCGAAGGGACAGGGCCCCAGGGCCCGGCTGGAGAGGGCCCGAGCTCCCCAGCTCCTGCTGAAGGCGGGCGGAGCACTCTGCCCGGTCCTGCTCCTGTGCCCACGTTCCAGTCCAGCCGACCCGCCAGGGCCCCTGCCCCTGGCCTTCCCCCGCTGCCCAGCTTTTGCCCGGGCTGTGACCCCCTTGGGAAGGCGCTCCTTCCTCCCCTCCCCCTCCGAGACTCCCCTCAGGCTCTGAAGCCCTGTCTGACCTTGCTCTTCCTCCCGGAGCCGCCACAAGAGAACAGAAGGTTCGAGACCACCCCCCCTCCCTCTCGGGATGGAATTGTCCGCACGTGGTCAAGGGGCCTCCCTCCCAGCGGTGACATCACCCCCCTCTGGAGACTGGCGAGAGGGCCCATGGGCCGGGGGCAGGGGACTGGGGGCTTCCTGTCTCCAGCCACCGCCCATGCTCGCTGCATCCCAGCAGGGGCTCGGAGCGCTAAGGGAGCCTGGCCCGACCTTGGCTCGGAGGACCCCAGGCCGGTCTTTACCCCCCCCCCCCCCCCGCCGGCCCCGGCTCCCCCGGGCGCCCCTGGGGGCCGTGAGTCGCGGTCCCCCACTACTCCTCACGGAAGAAATGTCTGCAGGGGGTAGCCCCCCAGGACGTCCCTCACCTGGGGGGGGCGACTGCTAATTTCCTTCCTGATCCCCCCCTCCAGCAACACCGTTAGAAAGTCACGTCCAGGATCCCAGCGGGACAGATCGGGGACAGGGGAGCCGACTACGGCCGGCCAGGGGGGGGTCTCCCTTCGGCGGGGAAAGCTAAGGGGGTCCTGGGGGGGGCGACAGATCACCAGCTGCCCAGGAAGCTTGAGGGGGAGCAGCCCCTCCCACCCTCGCGGGGCGGGGGGAGTGTAACTTCTCTCCAACCCCTCTCTCCCCAGCCTCCCTCCCCCGCTTGTCTAGTGACATCATAGGGGGAGAGGCGGAGCTGTCCAAAGTCCTGGCCCCGCTCAGTCCTGGGGGTAGCGGGACATCAGAGTCAGGGACGCAGCCCCTCCCCTCCCCTCCCACCCCCCCCCGCCCCCGCAGCCACCTCCCTGCCAGTCTGACGCACGGTTCGCAGCCGCCCATCCTGCTGGGTTTGGGGGAGGGGAACTGGGGCTTGCAGAAGTGGGACGGGCTGTGCTGAACTCCTCCCAGGGCTGGGGGAGCCATCTCTGTCTTGTGTCCCCCCCCGCCCCCCCACTTCTCTCGGAGCATCTGGATCTATCTAGACACCCCCCGTTCCCGCCCCCAGAAGCACCCCAGCCCCTTTGTGACCAGCGATGTAATGGGCCGAAATGGGGCTCGAGCCGCGTCTCTGTCCCGGACCTGAGGAGAATAAAACGGAGAATCCGGGCCGGGGGGGGGGCAGCCGGGGCCCCGACTCCCCCCCCCCGGAGCTGCTCGCCCCTCCACTTGTCCTGTTCTGATGGGGGGGGACCCTTGGCAGGGGCCCAGGCTCCCCTGTGACCTTTCATGCCTTCACAGCCCTGCGCACACTCACACCTGCACGCACACTGACACCTGCACACATCTGCACACACACCTGCACGCACACTCACACCTGCACACATGTGCACACACACCTGCACGCACACTCACACCTGCATGCATGTGCACGCACACTCACACCTGCACGTGTGCACACACTCACACCTGAACATGTGTGCACACTCACCTGCATGCACACTCACACCTGCATGCATGTGCACGCACACTCACACCTGCACGTGTGCACACACTCACACCTGAACATGTGTGCACACTCACCTGCATGCACACTCACACCTGCATGCATGTGCACGCACACTCACACCTGCACGCACACTGACACCTCACACCTGCACACGTGTGCACGCGCACTTACACCTGGTGGCCCCCACTCCTTGCCCCGGGCGGGTCACAGACCGAGTTCTTCCTCTGGGCTCCCAGGGAAAGCTGGCGCTTGGGGATTGTTGCGCGTGGGGCCCGTGTTTATGGCGACAGCCCGGCGCGGTGAGGGTGCAGCCCCCCCTCGCTCCTGGCCTTGCCCCTGGTTAGTAGGTGCCTCAGTCTTTCTCTCTGGGAAAGGGGAGCGCCGGACGAGGCTGCCCTCGGGGCCGCTATCTCTGACCCGGGTTTGGGCTCTCTGGGATTTGGCCCGGGCCGGGCCGAGGCCACGTGGAAAGTTTGCAGGTTGAATGGGCAGATGAACGAACAAGGGGGGGGGGGGCGCTGTGAGGTTCTCGGGACTTCAGTGGAGGGCGGGAAGCGGAGAAGACCCCGTTCTGGGCTCTGTGCCCTCCTCATCCGTGCCCCCCTCCCGGCATCCCCAGCAGGGCGGGGCAGTGGTTGGAGGCGCCCAGGAGCGGTCCCTCAGGTCCCCCCTGGGTACTGGGGGGCGGGGCGGAGCCCACAGCCTCTTCCTTGGGAGGGGACCCACCCACGCCCCTGACTCTGCCCCCTCTGACACCGCCTGGGGGATGCTGCCCGCCAACCACCTTCAGGGGACCCCGGAGGGTCCCCCGGGCCTGGGCCCCACTGCTTCTCCAGCACAGGCCAGGGGCAGAGGACAGAGTGGGGGTGGGGGCGGAAGGCGGAGGGGCCGAGGGGCCTAAAGGAGAGAGGGCAGAGCTTGGCTGGCCTGGGCAGAGAGGTCAGAATGGGGGAGCCGGAAACGAAGGAAGCTCAGGGGGACAGAGGCCGTGGGAGAGGTGAAGGCCAGACCCTGGTGGGGGGCCATTTTGGGGTGCGGCCTGTGGAGAGGAGCCATGCTCTGAGATGGTGGGGGTCACAGAAGAGAGCCCTAAATGTGAATCTGCTGAGGAGGGGGGGCAGGAGGCAGGAAGGCCACGAGCTGGGGCAGAGGCCTGAGGGAAGGAGGTCTCCGGGGTGCTGGTCACCCCATGAGGGGGGGAGCCCTGGGTGCTGGTCGGGGGCGCCCTTTACGAGACCCTGGCTGAGTCACAGCTTCCAGAGCCTCGGGCTCCCTGCCCCCCTGCCGTTCCGGGTCTGGATGGGGAGTGAAGGGCGTCACGTGGGGATGCACGGGAGGGAAAGTAACAGCAGAAGCCCGGTCCATTTTTTGCCCCCTGGCAGGGCCGGCTTGTGACTTCATTCACGGGGGATCTGGGGCTGGGCCGCCCCCTCCCAGCACGTTTGGCTCCTGAGACGAGAGCTCAGGACCGCCTGGCTCGGGGCTTCTCGGCCTTTGGGGGGGCCCTGGTAGGTGGGGCAGCTTGGGAAGCCTCAGAGTCAGGGCCTGATGGAAAAGGAAGCCGTCGCCCACGAGATCTGAGGAGGCGCGGGGGTCCGAGACCCCGAGCTGAGAGCCCTGCCTTGAGCCATCCAGGTCTCTGAGCACAAGGGACACCACGGCGCATCCTCCTCCCCGGCCCAGGGCTTCGGGAAGCCCCGAGAGCCCCAAAGGTGGAGGGTCTTGGAGGGGGTCATGAGCTGCTACGGCCCCCCATTGCCCTGGACACGGCCCCCTCACCCTGGGAGGGGGGCCCTCCTGCTGGCTGGGGCCCTGGGGTCTTCCCAGAAGCAGGGGGGGGGACAGTCGGAGCTCCTGAGATGAGCCTCTGGGCGCCGTCCCAGCCGGATTCTGGGTTAACATCTCCCAGCACCTTCTGGCCCAGCCTGTTACTTAATCTCGGTGATTGATGAGCTGGCTGGTGTGGGAAGGACAGAGACGCCCTGTTCTTTCCCCTCGGCTCGGGTCCCAAGCCTCGCTCTTTATGACGTCTGGGAGAAGGCCAGGGACAGCCCGGGCGGGGGGGGGGGGCAGCTTCCCAGCTCTGTCTTGGCCAGGGGGAAGGGAGCTGAGAGAGCGGAGGAAAAGGAGCTGGATTCGAATCCCTCAGGCAAACCTTTCTCTGGCTCTGGGACTCAGTCTCCTTTTTGGTCAAACGAGGGGGTGTCTTCCAGCTCGAGGCCCACAGCCATCTCTCCAAGCCCGAGCTGGGACCCGGAAGCCGGGAGATGGAGCGCAGGCTGCCCGGGGAGGGAGCCGGAGCCCTAGGACCCGGAGCTGGGGCCAAAGCTGCCGGGGGAGGGGCAGAGGCCTCGCAGGCTCTCCCCCCTGCCCGCCAGGCCTGGGGAGGCCCGGACGCAGCCTGCTGGGGCTAATCATTTCCTGCTGGGAAGCTGGGTACGTGGCCAGGCCCTCCTGGCCTTCCCTTCCTGGCTCCCGCTGGGCTCAGGCAGATCCCTTCCAGCTGCCGCCTTCCCATCCAAGCCAGTCCTCTCATTTCTGGCCTCCTTGGAGGCTCAGGGACAGGGAAGAGCCTCCTGTCCCCAAACTCATGCAATGACAGCGCTGGGGACATCAAGGCCAGAGCAGTCTCCTGGACGCCTTTCTTGCCACCGAGCCGCCTTACAGAACCATAGCAATGATATGAATAGCAGCAGAGCCAGCCCCTGGGGCCCTCTGGCCCAGTCCAGCCCCGTTGGGCCAGGCAGGAAGCCCCACCAACCTGGCTGCTGAGCCCGTGGCCTGCTCCTGTCTCCGGGTCCTTGTCCTGTTTCCCAGTGGGTCAGTGCCTGCTTCAGGTCCTGCCTCTTCTGGACAGCTCTTTTTAGGTTAAACAGGTGCAGTGCTGCTAGACGGGTTTCCATATTTGTCATGTGACACAAGAAAGAGCAGATCAAAGGGGGAAAGGAGCAAAAAACACGAGAAAAAAACCAAACAATAACAAAACAGGTGAAAATACCATGTTGGGATCCCCACTCAGACCCCCCCCCAGCCTCTGTCCGGGTACAGACGGCGCTCTCCATCACAAGGCCATTGGAACTGGCCTGAATCGCCTCATTGTTGGAGAGCCATGTCCATCAGAATTGATCATCATATAATATTGTTGTTGCCATGTATAATGATCTCCTGGTTCTGCTCGTTTCACTCAGCATCAGTTCATGCAAGTCCCTCCAGGCTTCTCTGAAATCGTCCTGCTGGTCGTTTCTCACAGAGCACTAATATTCCATAACATTCATATACCATAATTTATTCAGCCACTCTCCAATGGATGGGCATCCCTTCAGTTTCCAGTTTCTAGCCACTACAAAAAGGGCTGCCACAAACATTCTTGCACATGTGGTTCTTTCCCCTTTGTTACGATCTTTTTGGAATACAGACCTAAGAGTGAGATTGCTGGGTCAAAGAGTCTGCAGATTGATAGCCCTGTGGGCATAGTTCCAGATTGCTCTCCAGAATGGTTGGATCCGTTCACAATTCCACCAACAATGCATCAGTGTCCCAGCCTTCCCACATTCCCTCCAACATTCGTCATTATCTTTTCCTGTCATTTTAGCCAATCTGACAGGTGTGTAGTGGTACTATCTGTTCCTATCCTTTGGCCATTTATCAACTGGAGAGTGGTTTGAATTCTTATAAATTTGAATCAATTCTCTATATTCTTTAGAAATGAGATCTTTATCAGAAACACAATCTTTTCCCCAGCTTTCTACTTCCTTTGTAATCTTGGCTGCATTGGTTTTGTTTGCACAAAACATCTTTAATTGAATGTCATCAAAACTATCCATTTTGCATTTCGTTAAGTTCTCTTTGGCCATAAATTGCTCCCTTCTCCACCGAGCTGAAAGGCAGACCATCCCTCGTTCTCCTAGCATCACCTTTTATGTCTAAATCATGACCCAGTTTGACCTTATCTTGGTAGAGGGTGTTGGGTGTGGGTCAGTGTCTCGGTTCTGCCCTACTAGTTTCCAGTTTTCCCAGCAGTTGTTGTCAATAGTGAGTTCTTATCCCAGAAGCCGGGGTCTCTGGGTTTGTCAAACATTAGATTACTACTCCCCTAGAACCCACTCCACTGATCCACTACTCTGTCTCTTAGCCAGTACCAAATGGTTCTGATGGCCGGCTGGACAGCTTTTACAGGGCCCTCCCTGTACCTGTGTACGCTCAGCTCTAGGGCTGGCCCCTGGTTAACCATCTGCACACCTGCCTTTTGGAATATCTGCCCGAGCCCTTCTGATCCAACTGGCCACCCTCGCTCTCTATTAATGGTGACAGGGATTGACTAATCCTGCTGTGGGACTGTGGGCAGTACTCATTCTCCTCATCTGTACAATGGGGCTAAGGCTCCTGTGGTCCCTCCTCCACAGTCCTGTGTGCCCAGGTCCACAGAGCCATCCATCATCCATCCATCAGGCAGTCAGGAGGGCCGGGGGTCCACACGTGGGCCGTATGTGCTCTTCCTCTGCCAGGCCAGCCTCAGGTCCAGGTCGAGCCAACTTGGCTCACCATCCAGCCTTACACACAGCAATGGGCCCTGAGCTGACTTCCTCAAAGGTCAGTCTCTTTTACCAGTTGTCTCCCAACCTGAGACCGGAACTGGGCAGCTAATTAGGACTGGCTTGTGTGGGGAGTGCAATGGTCTGTTCCCTCCCGGCATTTCCCAGAAATCCCACACATATGGTAGTCAGCACTGGCCTGGCCCAAGAGCCGGGGCCTCTGAGCCTCTGTTCCCTTTCTGGTTTACCTTCGTTAATCAATTACTCGTGTCCTCCTGGGGACGTTCGTCGGCCACAAACCATGGGACGCCACAGCTTCGGGGGAATCCAATAGAGAAATGACTCAAGGGAGGACAGAGAAAGAGGTCCGGCTCTTGTGAGAAGGGGAAGCCTCCTGCCCACCCCAAGGTGGAGAAGCCCACAGGGCAGGCGGGCTGTCCACAGGCCCGGCTTCCCACACAGCGGCCACGCTTGATCCTGAAGCCTTGGGAAGAGATGGTGAGGAGCTAGTGAACAAATGGGCCTTCCAAAAAAAACCAAGGCCGACTTCAGAGCTGCCCAGGCTGAGCGATCCCTCCAGGACCAGAGTACCCAGGATGCAAGACTGTCCAAGCTGTCGGTCTTGGAGCAGCATAAATCCTGGAGAAACTGAGGCAGCCTAGACAAGGTCATTGACTCTGGGAACTAGGGTCTGCTGGCTTCTCTGACAGGGCTCTTTCTGTGTTGCTAGCTGCCTGAATCTTCTCTCCATCTCTGTCTCTGCCTGTCTCTGTCTCTGCCTCTGTCTATGTCTCTGTCTGTCTGCCTGTTTGTCTGTCTGCCTGTCTCTCTCTTTTGTCTCCCTTCAGACATAAAGACATTCAGGTAGTAAGAAGCCCACGGCTGCCCGGCTTCTCAGCTGTTGAGCTGGGACTAAAGCCGAGATATAATACACAGAGGGTTTCATTGCCCACCCGGGAATCTCAGCTTCCCCTGCAGTGCTCACCCAAAACTAAATATAGCTGGCACAGCTGAAGAATGCCCGCTTCGTGCCCATTGGCCAGCAGATAAGGCCTAGTTGCCCAGGATTTCTGGATGTGTGGAGTCCGAGCTGCCAGCGCAGCGCTGGGAGGCGCCATGAGCTGATTCCTTCTTCCTGGGGGGAGGGATGATGAGGTTTGAGCCCCACTTCAGGGCCCTTGCCCAACCATGGAAGCTCTGACTCATGTGCCAGTGGCCAGCAGACACGCCCTGAGGTATGCAGGGCTAGCCTGGGGCACGGGGGCAGAGTGGCCAGGGTACTCCAGGTTTGCCTGCTGCCCTTCTTTATCTCAGCCCCTTTCCAGTTCATCTGAGCTCCTGACCTCTTCCACTGACCCACAGGTTAGCCCTCCTATCCTTGACCAAGTCGTTGCCCTTCCCTGGGCCTCAGCTTTTGCCCCAATTAAATGATCCCTGAGGATCCCCTCTTGGATCAAATGATCCCTTAGATCCCTCCCCTTTCTCCCAGCCAAAGCCCTTTGACGCACGCTCCCTCGGTCAGGCTGTGGTCATTGCCAAGGAGTTGAGAAATGTTGAGGAAAGGCGGGGTGGGAAATGGCAGCCTGTGAGGGAGGACAGGCTGGGCCTGTTGGGGCTCACAAAACACTTTTCTTATATCACCTGGTGAGCTGGATTCTAAACAGGTTAATATACCCATTACACAGGTAGAGAAACTGAGGTGGATAGAGATGTGACATACCCGGCATCACACTACTCTCATTGGAGAGTCGTTACATCACAGACTCTACATGTGTC
>JAJPUD010007376.1:3573-23344 GCA_023553655.1 Myrmecobius fasciatus | reverse complement strand
TGGGGGCTTGGGGAGCCGGGGGCGGCGACTCGGGGTCCATTGGGAAAGCTAAGGTGTGGTTGCCAGCCCCAGCAGATGGGAGCTTCCTGGGGGCCAAGCAGGAGCCGAGAGGGGGCAGTGCTGAGAAGGACAGCGGCCTGGCCCTGGGCAAGTGCTGCCGGCCAGGCCTGGTGGGCAGTGCTGGGGATGAAGTCATGGGGGGATGGCCCTGGGACTTCCCTGCGGGGGGGGGGGGGAGGGGGGCCTTCGGGCCTGGGGGAGGGGCCGGGGAAGAAGTGGGGCCGACCTATTTGGCAGATGCTCTGGTCTTCTCAGATGGCTTGTGTCTTCTTCACATTGCATGGAAACTGAGCCCCCCTCCTCCCCCCAGCTGAAGAGGAAAATCGGGTTCTCTTGCCCAGCACTTAATTAGCGGGCTCTGATCCCTATCTGATCCCTCCTCTTGGTGTGAAAAAAGAGAAGCGGCTTACGGTTGGCTTTTGGCTTGTTGGGGGGGGGTCTTAGGACTTGGGGGGACCGCAGGTGAAAAGTAAACAAGTCTGCCCTCCCCTTCTCTCCCTCTCCTTCCATTCCCTCCCCCCTTTTCCTCACCTCCTCTCCCTCCTTTCCTCTCCCCTCCCCTCTCCTCCCTCCCCCCTTTTCCTCCCCCTTTCTCCCTCCTTTCCCTCCCTGCCTTTTCCTCCCCTCCTCTCCCTCTCCTCCCCTCCTCTCCCTCCCCCCTCCCCTCCCTCCCCCCTCCCCTCCCTCCCCTCCCTCCCCTCCATTCCCTGGAGCAGGACTGATTTAAGCCCTAAGTCCCATGCTCCTTTGCAATGTCCTGTTCAGCTGTTTTTATGATGGGAAAAAATGTGACTGGGCTGGCAGAGAGTGCAAGAAACCCTGGAAAAAGGTGTTTGGAATCCTGGGGGGGGGGGCGGTTGTGGCAGGGCCCCCGGGCTGACTGCCCGGGCCAGGTTCTGTTTGCCCTCGCCCTCCTCCTCCAGGACTGTGGGTCTGCCAGTCGTGCCCGGGCCGCGGCCTGGGTCAGCGCCTGACGAGTTTTAAGGGAGCGAGGTCACGGTCACGGGCTCTATGGGGCTGATTCTTAGCGGCCGAAATCCGCTTCTGCTTACAGTCACAAACTTGGCGCTTTTCCCGGGGCCCCTTGGAACGTCCTGCGTGAGTGACTGCACGGGGTCGCCCCTCGTGGGCTCCTAGCCCGGGCCCTGGGGTCTCTGCCCGTTTCAGGAGCCTTAGTGGAAGGGGAGGGAGGTGCCCAGCCAAGCCCGCCGAGCCGGGCTGGATGGCCTGAGCAGTGGCCCCTGGACAGAAGTGACCCACAAGAGAGACCCTCCTGCTGGGCCGGCTGTGTCCCCAGGGGCCTGGGAGCAGCTGAAGGAGGTGGGCTGCCTTCTCCCCGAAGGGACGGTCAGGGACAGGCCCCTCTTCCCGAGACCCCCCGCTCTCCCCCAGGTTGCTGCCTTCAACAACCTGGGGGAGGATTTGGTGAAATCCTTCAAGCTCCTTCTGGGGATGCCGAGGGAGCGAGGGCGGTTTGGGCCGGGTCCTGAGAGACTGCTGCCCCGCTGCTGTGCTCCCCTGCCCCTCAGCCTCCTGCCCAGAGGTCAGGGGTCCTTCTTGGGGGCTGCCCGGCTGTGCCATTCTTGGCTCGCTTCTGGATAGATGGCGCACAGACCGTGGCCGCCTCCCTGGAGAGAGAACGGCAGAGCCCACACAAAGCGTGTGGGGGGCTGGTTTTTCTGAGACCTGTAGTCCTCACTGGGAGGAGAGATTTTAGTCACAGACTCCGGGGCAGCTTGGGCTTGGGTTCAAGTCTTGCCATTTGTGGCAGCCTGTGTGACGTTGGGCAAGGCTCCCCTCTGAGGGCCTCTGCTTCCTCAGGTGAGACCTCGGGGCCGCTGTGAGCTCCAGAGCCTCTGCGGTCAGGGGTGCTCACTCGGGACACCCTCTGAAGGTGACTGCCGACAGGGACGGCGTGACCTTGATCTGAGTCCCCGCGCCTGGCTTTCAGGGAAGTCGCCAGGCCCTCTTGGCCAGCACTGGCTGGTCCGACAGACAGCTGGGATCGAGACCCTCCCCTTGTGCCCTGTGCCAGGCTGTGGGCGGCTTGGAGCTGGAGCTCTGCTCTGTGGGCCGTGGAGCCTGAGCCTGGGCATCCTGGTCCCGCTGCCGCGCCACCGCCTCTCGGGCTTCATTCGCTGTTGAACATTTGAAAAGAAGTTCCAAAGTAGGGTGACAGCTGCCCCGGGGCAGGAGCGGACGGGTCACTGAGCATGTGCAGCCATCTGGGGACGCGGAGGGAGCGAGGGCAGATTGGGCCGTGATAGGCAGATATGGGGGCCCTTCTGCCAGGAGCAGCTCCAGCCGGGGCCAGGTGCCCGCCACAGGGCCATCCTGCGTGCTTGCTCGGCCCCGGGTGCAGACGAGAGTCGTGTGAGGGCAATGGCTGAAGCCGGGCCGGAAGAGGCGGAGGGAGCGCCGGCCTTGGGCGGCGAGGGCTGGCCTGGCCACGCCGCTGTTAGCGAGAGCCGGGCAGGGGGCTTAGGCCGAGGTGGCCCCGTGCTCTCGGCAAATGCCAGAAAGCGGCCTGGCCAGAGCAGCCGCAGCACCGGTTTTGTTGACCACAGGGCTTTGCGCACACTAGGGGTTTAATAATTGTTGGTTGGGCTGAGTTGCGTTGGCGGCTCCTTTACCTAAGTGGAGTTGGGTGCCCTGGGGTTGGCAGAGCCATTGGCTCCCGGCTCGGGTGCTGTTTAGAATGATCGGGGCTCTGGGGGCTGCCGCTGGCCCGGCCCAGAAGGGGAGGGCAAGGGCCCCCGCGACCCACCAAAGAGAGCCAGCATTCACCTCGGCCTCCCTTCTCGGCCTTCTCTGGGAGGCTCCCCTCGCCTCCAGGATAGGAGCCGGCTGGGTTTGGGAGGCGCCATGCTGTCCCCTCTCCCTTCCCCGGGTCGGGGGGGGGTTCTGGGTTCAGTTTTCACTCGGAGGTTTCTGGAGAGACCAGAGACATTTAGAGAAGAGGAACCAGGTGCCGGAAGAGGTTGGGGAGGAAGGCGAACCTTGGGGGCTGAGTCCTGGGCAGTGGGAGCAAGTGTGGAGGGCTCGCCTGGTTCCCGGGAGGAGAGGGACTCCTTTCCGGTTGCAGCCACAGCTGTCGTGCCCAAGCTTTGCTGGCGCCAGGGAACTCTCCCAGGCTCCCTTCTGGGCCACCAGGTGAAAGGACCCCCCTTCTTCGGGGAGCAAAGATGGCCGAGGGCCTCCTAGTGTCCCCTGCCCCTTCCTCCCTGCAGCCCCAGAGCCCTGCTCTGCAGGGACAGACTGCTCTGGGAGTGCGATCTTGGGTTGGCGGGCAGTTCTGGGTCGCTGTGCTGTCCTGGATCTCTGTGCCATCCTGAGTCTCTGTGCCATCCTGGGTCGCTGCTCCGTCCTGAGTCTCTGTGCCATCCTGGGTCGCTGCTCCGTCCTGGGTCTCTGTGCCGTCCTGGGTCGCTGCTCCATCCTGGGTCACTGCTCCGTCCTGGGTCTCTGTGCCGTCCTGGGTCTCTGTGCCATCCTGGGTCTCTGTGCCATCCTGAGTCTGTGTCCCATCCTGGGTCTCTGTGCCACCCTGCGTCTCTGTGCCATCCTGGGTTTCTGTGCCATCCTGGGTCTCTGTGCCATCCTGAGTCTCTGTGCCATCCTGGGTCTCTGTGCCATCCTGAGTCTCTGTGCCATCCTGGGTCGCTGTTCCATCCTGGGTCTCTGCGCCATCCTGGGTCGCTGCTCCGTCCTGGGTCTCTGTGCCATCCTGGGTGTCTGTGCTGTCCTGGGTCGCTGCTCCACCCTGGGTCTCTGTGCCATCCTGGGTCGCTGCTCCATCCTGGGTCCTGGCTCTGGGGGACACTCTGCAGCAGCTCTTCCTTTTTGGAGGCTGGTAAGCTTGCTCTCTGACCCGTGCATCCTGTTCAACCTGGGGCAAGGCCTGTGAGATCCCAAGGTCAGAATCCTGAATTGTGGGAGCGGTGGCTCCCTTTTCCTGCAGTCGATCCCCACAGCGGTCCTGCCTCCCGATAGGCTCTCCACATTTGGGGCCACATCGGGGGGCTGTCTCGGTCTAACGGGGCTCTTGCGCTGTCCCTCCATCTTTAAAATCTGAATTCACCCACGTGGGGAAGGGGAGCCGGAGCAGGAGAGCGGGCTTCTGCCCCCCCTCCCCCTCACTGGTGACCCAGGCTCAGAATCTGGCTTGGCGCAATCCCTGAGCATATGGCGCTGCTGAGAAATGAACGGCCAGGAGGATCTGAACCCTGCCGGTCCCACTCCGTCACACTGCCTGCCAAAGGACTTCAAGCCCCAGACACTTATTAATCACTGACTGTATACCCTCCCCTTCCTTCCCACCAGGCACTGGGGAGACAAAGGAATTCTGCCCTCCAGGAGTTTACAATTCATCTTCTGGAAGGACAGACGCCTCCCCAGGTCTGTCAGTGGGGAGAAGGCCTGTGTGGCCACGGGTCCCCCATCCGGAGCGGCCAGGAGATGGACACCCAGGGAGCCAGTGGCCGAGCCAGCCTCCCGAGCTCTGGGCCCGGCCCCTTGGGGGGGCCCTTTCTGGGGGGCGTCTGTTGGGCGCCTGGATTCCGGCCTTCACCCGATGATTCGGGCTCCCGGGTTCCCTTTCCTCTCTCGCGAGTGGTGTGCCATGGCCTGAGGAGGACGCTTCCAGGGTTCCCATTTTAGGCCGCGGCCTCACATGGGGAGCTCCGCCTTACCCCCAACAAATGGCAGCGGGGGGCCCCTGCTCTTCTGGGCCTGGGCCGCTTCCCTGGCGGAAGGGCGTGGGCCAGCGGGGCTCCTGGTTGGTCCAGACAGGCCACACCCCCGGAGGCCCCGATGAGGATGATGGGAGGTTGGAGCAAGGGCTTGCTCCTCAGGAGGCTCTGGCAGGAGAGTCGCCTCTGCTGTCCTTCCTTCCCCAGTGACACACACGTGTGCGTGCACATGTCTGTGTTGTCAGCCCGCGCACCGGCAGCCACGCGTCCCGGCAATGGCGCGGGCGCTCCCCTGGGGATGGCCCTGGTCTCGCCCTTGGTGGGCTTGGGTCTTTTCAGATGTCATGGATGGCGTCCCAGCCAATGTGTGATGGAAAGTGGTGACGTCACGGAGATCACCACGGAACGGGCCCTGGGGCAGGACTGAGCCTTGCGCTGGAGCCGGCTTGGCTTGGATTGGGCTTGAATTGGAAGAAGGTCAGGAAAGGGAGGTTCGGGCAGGAGTTGGGGGCCCGAGGGCCTTGATGCGGAGCTCAGGATCTCTTGTCACAGGCCAAGCGGCAGGGTGCCCAGAGGCTGCCCGGTGCCCGGGGGCTGCCCGGTGCCCGGGGGCTGCCCGGCAGCTGCGCTGCCCTTAGTTTTAGTCCGGGCTGAACCAGACTTGCAGATTGAAGTACGATTGATTGTGCGGAAGCAGCAGTGGTTCCAGTGGGCCTCAGTTTGTTTTAAAGGGACCAATCGATGTACGCCAATCACCCAGCGGCCTTCGGGCTCCCGCTTTTGTCCGGCTGCCTTCGGGCTCCCGAGCTTCTGTCCTTTGGGCTCCTGCGCTTTTGTCCTTCGGGCTCCGGCGCTTTTGTCCCGCGGCCTTCGGGCTCCCGCGCTTTTGTCCTTCGGACTTCCTGCGGCTGTGATTGTTTCTGGGCGGCGGTTTGCAGGTTTCCTCTTCTTCCTCCCCTCTTCCGTCTCCTTTCTTGTGCCTTGTCTTTTGTCTTTTCTTTCTTTTTGAATTTGCGACTTCTTGAAGTCGCACTCAGACCAAGCCTGAGTCCCTTGTAGAAAGTAGCTCCCTGGGGCAGCTAGGAGGTGCAGTGGATAGAAGTCAGGAGGACCTGAGTTCAAATTTGACCTCAGACACTTCACATTCCCTAGCTGGGTGACCCTGGGCAAGTCACTTAACCCCAATTGCCTCGGGAAAAAAAGAAAAGAAAGTAGCTCCCTTTTAGGAAGAAGGGGAGTTGAGACAAAGCCCAAGAGAGGCTGGGCCATCCCAGAGCTCCCGGGGTCCACGGGCAAGTATCCCGAGGCTGCTTCAGAAGCCGCAGGGTGGGCCCCTCAGTGTCGTCCCCGAGTTTGATGAAATGAGACTCCTGACTGGGAGCCGTGAGAACAGTGGAATAGGAAATGGGAGTGGGGGTTTGGGGAAGGGGAGCATGGGAGGGTCCTGGGAGGAGGGCAGGGCCGTTACAGAGAGCATTGTGGGAAGATTGTCTGTACTACAGACCGCCCGGACGGAAGGAGGAGCTGGACGGGGACTCGGCGCAAAATCTGCAGCTAGCGGGCCCGGGAGCGCACAGGCGGTCCCTGCGAGAGCTTCCCTCTGCCAAAAGCAAAGCCGCCAGCGACTGGTTCTGCCCTGGTAGAGATTCCATCCTTCGGTCAGCAGGGCATAAAACTGTCTTCTGAAACGGCTCCCGAGGATCTGCTGTGTGGAGTGGACACCACGTCAGGGTTGCGAGTTCGAGGGACTGAAGAAAGCGGGGGATGGTCTGCTGTGGAGAAAGGAGGGAGAATGCTGTGGGGATGGAAGGCTTCCAGTCTGAAGAGCCTGAGCATCCCGAAGAGGGAAAAGGGCGGTCCTCCGGGGAAGCCGGGGAGCCAGCTCCCGCGGGCTTTACCAGGGTGCGTGCACACGGTTCCCAGAGCCCTGGGTGCCAGGCGCTGCGTGAAGCCCCCACTGGTTGGCGTGGGTGGACACACGGCCAGCTCAGGGGCTGCCGCACCAGGAAATGACCCCGTCCGGCCCGGTCCCGCAGCAGCAGAGCCGCCCGATGCTTGCTGTCGAGGAGAGGACTCTGGACTGGAAACTGGCCGGGAGGGCACGCGCTGCTGGAGGGAAGCCGAGTCCTCCTCGGGGAGTCCCGGCCAGTGGGGCTGGGAGGTGGGAGAGCGGGAGTGCCGGGGCGGGGGAGGGCCAGGCGGCCGAGACGCCCCAGAGAGCCAGCTGCGGGCCAAGGGGCTCGTCTTGGATTCCTGGCAGAGTCCTGGAGCCCGTGATTAAAGAGCTGGTTAAGTGAACGCTTGGAAGAGGATGCTGTGGTCCCGAGGGGCCATCGTGGCTTCCCTGAGAGCGGGCCCTGCCAGCCTCACCTCATTGCTTTGCTTTGTGATGGATCCCTGGGCAGTTAACTCAGTGAGACGGTGTGGACCGTTTCCCTGGTTCTGGCTGATGAAGGAAGGAAAAGGCCTTTAGCTTACTTAGGCTGTGTGAAGCCCGAGGACATCAGGGATGACACGACAGAGAAGCAGGAGGGCCCCGGCCCTCTGCCAGCTCCCATTCTGTCCGGGGTTTGGCCGCAGGGCCGATGGCAAGGTTTCTTAGGGCACGGGGCAAGGCTGCAAGGGTCACTTCCATCCCCCACACCCAATTTGAAGTGGAACATGGGACCGCTCCTGGACAAAGCGTCTGAGAATGTCTCCCGTGCTGTTCTGATGGAGAAGCTGAGGCAGGGGGGCAGTAGTGTGGGATGAGTTTCAATGGACCGAATGCCGGACCCCAGTGGTTCCGTGTCTGCTTGGCAGGAGGCGGGAGGTCTCTAGGGAAGGACCTCAGGGATCTCCGCTCGCCCAGTACATCTCCATGTTTCTCTCGTGGTCCCCAAGGAGACCTGCTTGTCTCACTTCTCCGATTCGCAGGTAAAATAAAGCCGTGCCGGTAACGCAGCAGGCCTGGGCAGGCTGCAGGATGTATGGGCTTGGATCTGAATCGATGATTCCGTAGATAAAGGGGGCCTCTCCCACTTGGGGTACAGAATTCCCTCGGCCAGTTCCAGGAGTCCGAGATTAAGGAGGACAGCGCTGTGTTAAATGGACTCTCTTCCTGAAGGAGAAAGTCACTTGTTCCTCCTGAGAACCCAGAAGCATTTCCTTCTGGCCTAAGTTAGATTAGGGAGCCCCCAGTCCTTCTAGAGCTGAGGTTCTGTGCAGATGGAGGTGACCCCAGCAGGGGCTGAGAGGATGTCACTAGGTCTGGGGTCAGGAAGGCCCGAGTCCCCTCCTGCCTCTCTCCCTTCGGGGTGTGACCTTGGGGCACCCACGGAACAGAAGACATCATCCAGGTAAGGGCTTTGCAGATCTCGAAGCTGCAGGGGAATGCTGGGCCGCAAACGATCACGACTGGCTTGCCCCCTGCTCTCGCCTTACTCCGTCTGACACGGTTTTGGGCAGGGTTTGCACGCTCACGGAGCCTGCGCTTGAAAGCAAGGGCGAGACAGGAAAGAGGCTTCGCTGATGGCTTTCGGCAGCAGCCCGAGGACACGGACTCTGCCTGGAGTCGCTCGGATTTGGGAAAAACCTGCCACTTTGTCTTGGAGACTCTCTTGTGGGTGTGAAGGTCATATGAGGAGTGACTCAGTCTGACTGTCCTCTGCCATCGGAAGAAGGCGCACTGCATCCTGGGTGGCAGCTCGGGTGAAACCCAGATCCCAAAGGAGTTAACGAGCAAGCCCGGAGTGCACCCCCAGCCAGCTGCTCACCGTCCGGCTCAGCACAGATCTAGAACCCGGTGGGCATCCTAGGTCGGTGACGAGCCTGTCCCAGTCTGCCCCACACGAGATGTAGGACAGACATCATCCTGGGGACAGGAGCTTGTGTCGCGAGTGGGAGAGGGCAGGGCCAGTCCCAGGTCCTTCCCCCGGGACTCCAAAGGCCTCGGAGGGGGCCTCTGGTGCTCGGGGAGGATTCCCAGGAAGGTGTGAGCACAAACAGGTGACATGGGGCCTGGACCTGGTTCGCAGCCATGGATGGATTGACGGGGAGCCCAGAGAACCCTTTTCTGAGGCTTAAGGAGCTGAGGGATTTGGCCTCTTTGGGAGCGCCCCGCTTCGGTTGGCCCGGAGGGGACCTGAGCCCTTTCTGGCGACACTTTCGGCTTCGAGGGCCCCGCAATGGTCGGAAGCGTTCCCTTTCTGTTTTCTGGGAGAGCCTTCCTGGAGAGACCCAAGCATGAGCACAAGCCTCCACAGCTGGGCTGCCCATCTCCACGCCAGCCTCCAGTCAGGCCTGAGGCCGCTAGTGGCAGGATGGGGCAGTTGGCAAGGGAGGAATCGCTCCCAAGCAAGAGCTGGGGCCGGCTCCTGAGGGAAGGCAGTCGCCATCCTTGGCCATGGGCTTCCAGGGGATGCGTCCAGCTGCTCTGAGCAGCCTTGCTGGAGGGGCTGGGGAGGGAACAGCAAGAGGCAGATGAGCAGCAGTGATTGCCGGCTCATGTGCACGGCATTCTGGGAGGCTCTCTGGGCAGAGGACGGGGCCCCTCCACTAGGGGAGAGGAGACGAGAGCCCCCAGATGAAGCAGCTGCTGGGGTGGGCTGCCCGCAAGAGGCGCTGGGCAGGGAGGTCCCAGGGAGGAGGGGGCAGGGCGCTGCTTTGGGGTTCTTCCTGGCTTTATCCGGGTGACTCGTGTGTCCCAGGTGGTTCTGTGGAGCCGCGGACAGTCGCTGGCCGTGTGACCCTGGCTGAGGCTCCTGTTGAGCCGGGTCCAGCCAGCCCCTACCTCACCCGCTTGGTGTGCCGGCCAAATGACTTGATAGCCACGCAGTGTCCGGCCCAGGGGGAGCACAAGGCCCGCAGCCAGAGCTGAGGGAGCACTGCTTATTATTAACTCTTCTGGGGGGGGGTGCTCACGGGGGGTGCTCTTTGTGGAGCCGAGAAGGAGCCGGGTGGCAGGGATTGGCCCTCCGAACCTGCCTGCTTTTTATTGGCTGCAAACATCGGGGGGCTCTGAATCAGGGCTCAGTGAGTCCCCAGAGTCACAGGGTTCATAAGTTCAGGTACAGAGGGTACCCCCCTGCGGCCCCCGCCCAGTCCTTCCCCAGCACACGGACCCATCTGCTTCCTGGGCTCCAGGGGGGCCCCAGACAGGGGTGCAGGGGGAGCTGGGCCCAGTTCTGGAGAGCAGCGAGCCCGGCTGCAGACAGCTGCCTTCCTCAGAGCTGTCCAGGGTTCTGAACCGCCACCGCCTGGGATTCCCTCTGACCCAATGGACCGAGCCCCGGGTGGCTCAGCATTTGCCTTCCTCAGTGGGCCTGCCGGGCTTGTTCTGGGCTGGCAGACCTAGAACCGGGCTCCCCGCCCGCTTGGGTTCTGCTCCCAGGTCCTGAGGCTCCTCCATGGCCGAGCTGCCCTTCTGTAACTGCCCTGCCGTGGGGGGCTGTCTGGGGGGCCGTCCTAGCGAACACCCCAGCATTCCCGGAACCCGAGTCCCTGCCACGTGATCCTCCTCAGACGAGTGTGCTTGCCCTCAAACAAAAAGACTGGTCAGAGAGAAGGCTCCAGACTTAGACAAGGAAAGGACTCGGGGGTGGTCAGCTCCAGACTAGGGACAAAACTTCCCAGGATCCCCGATAGGCCCTTATCAGGGGATTGCTCTTGTGGCTGTCTCCTCGTGCCGACTCCCCTGGCAAAGACAGGCTGTTTTCCTTTGCACACAGTGAGACAGGCAGCTGGCATTAAGTGACTTGCCCAGGGTCACACAGTTTGGGTCACGTGTCAGCAGCCAGATTTGAACTCAGGCCCTCCTGCTTTTGGGCAGGTGCTCCATGCACGTGAATCTTTGTTGTCGTTTCCAGTTGTTTTGCCCCACGTTAGAGCGGGTTTCCGTGACTTGGTGGCTCAGAGTTTTCCAGCGCGTGGAGCGGCTCAGATGGCGGGCACAGAAAGCGTTCTTCTTGCCAAGCAGCTGTGTTTAAAATGCAGCGCGTAGCGTGGGCAGCCACGGAGCATTCGGGGGGAGCACAGTGACTGAAGGCCTCGTCGGCCCCTTTTGCACCCCAGAAAACTTTCCCGGGGAGGTTCCTAGGGGGACGGTCTGGGTTCTCGGTCTGAGAAGCTAATGAGTCATCAGCAAAGGGGCCGGGGAGAGCCGGGCAGGTGTGGGCTTTTGGTGGAGGGCACCGGTGCCAGAGGGTCAGGAAGGCAGCAGCCAGGGCAGATGTTGGCGTCGAGCTGTCTCCCGGCACCCTGCGGGTGCTTACGGCGTGCTCCATTTACAAAGGAGGCAGCGGAGGCTCAGAGAGGGTGGGTGCCCTTTTTGGCCTTTGAGGGCACTGAGGCCGGAACTGAACTCGGGTTTTGTGACCAGCACCCGCCGGGGTTTCTGAGCGTTTGCGGGTCCGCCTGGGCAGAGAAGTGTTCCTATGGGGGCTCCCCGGATGTGGGAAATCACCCCTCTGGCCCAAGGAGAGGAGGGGGCAACAGCCTTTCCCAGCCCCGATGGGCGTCCTTGTGTCCGCTGGCAGGGCCCGCTCCTTTCTGCCAGCTCCCTTTCTGTGGGCTCCCTCAGCGGCCTTGGGGGGTTCTGAGTGTGAGAGTCGCCGCCCCTGCTCACCGGCCTCTGGAGCTCGGGATCACGCCTTGCTGCTCTGTCCATAATGGAAGGAAATGCTGAATTTCAGCGAGACGTGACTGGAAAGAACAGGGTCTCTTTATTTCCACGGACCCCCTGACATCTCTCTCTGACTTTCCCATGGAGTCCAGGGAGCCCAGCTTGAGAGCCCTTGACCTAGTGCTTTTCCAAGCAGAGCGGGAGGGGCTGGGGCAGCCCGAAGGTGCCAGGATGCCCCCAGTCAGATCCCGTGCCCTCTGTATCTTCTTGTTAGACGCCCCTCATACCAACTTGGTGCCATCCAGCAGTCCTGGGGGTCGACTGGGTCTCAGAGAGTTCTCTCTAGCCCCCCTTGCTCCTTATTTTCAGCTGACCCCTTTGATTTCTCTTGTCTTTTTGGGGGGAACCACTGGCTCTGCATTTCCTCTGGCTTCTCACGGTGCTCATATGTAGGTGTTGCCCCTCCCAGGGAGTTGGGCCCATGCTGCTCCTCCTCCCCCTCCTCCTCCTTCTCCCCCTCCTCCTCCTCTTCCTTTTCTTCTTCCCCCCTCCTTCTCCCCCTCCTCCTTCTCCTCCTCTTCTTCCCCCTCCTCCTTCTCCTTCTCCCCCTTCTCCTCCTCCTCCTCCTCCCCCCCTCCTCCTCCTTCTCCCCCTCCTTCTCTTCCTCCTCCTCCTCCTCCTCCCCTTCCTCCTCCTCTTCCTTTTCTTCTTCCCCCCTCCTCCCCCTTCTCCTCCTCCTCCTTTTCTTCCCCCCCTTCTCCCCCTCTTCCTCCTCCTCCTCTTCTTCCCTCCCTTCTCCCCCTCCTCCTCCTCCTCCTCTTCTTCCTCTTCTTCCCCCTCCTCCTCCTTCTCCTCCTTCTCCTCCTCCTCCTCCTCCTCCTCCTCCCCCCCCCCCCGTCCAGCTCACCCCAGTGCCCCAGACCAAACATTGGCATTCCAAGGCCATCTCCCTGGAGCTAATCCTTGCGTTCTTCTGGGCCCCAAAGCCTTGGGGGGGCCCTCCCCCTTTCATGCCCGCCGTGGGGCAGCGCCAGTATACGGGCCCAGGATCCTACGGCCCGCCACAGAACCTGGTGAGCGGATCGTCCCTCGGGGCCCCTGCTCTCCTCCAGGAGGGAGAAGCAGTTCCGAGTGAGGGACCGTTGTGTCTCTCCAACCAATGATTTCCCACACAGAGGGCCCCCTCCTGGGCCAGACTTCGGGGTCCAGGCTACAGCACCTGGCCTGCCCCTCCCTCCCAGCCCTGCTCAAACAGCACTTGGACTCTCTGGCTTCTGGTTGGAGAGCCTCTTTTTTTGGGGGGGGAACAATATTTTTGTGTAAAAAGAATTCCCAACATTAAATAAACTTCTGGGTCCCCAGCTCTTTTCCCCGTCCTTCCTCTCGGCCCCCCCCTCCTAAAGGTGCCACGGGGGCAGTGCTGCAGACCGAGCTGGGCCGTCACCTTGGGAAAGAAAACAGGGGAAAGACTCAAAAAGGCCCCCAGGGGTCTGCTCCCCCTCGCCCCCTCCTCCGAGCCGCTCTGCTCTTTCCAGTTATATCGCGCCCGCCCCGTTGTCCTCCCGGGAGTGCTGAAGGGCCCTCTTGGGGAGGGGGGGTCTCCCTCCGGAACCTCGCCTCCTTGGCGGGTCCCCTAGTCGGTGGGCATCCCTGCCGGTCCCTGTCCCTACTCCTTGCCTCAGGGACACAAAGTAAGAGTGAGTGACCCTCATGAATACAGTGAGAGCCGGGCACCCTGGGAGCCGGAGTGCTGATTGTGCCCATTTTACAGCTGAGGAAACGGAGGCAGCGGGGCTCCTTGCTGCTGCTGCTGCAGTGTCGGAGGCAGAGAAGAGCCTGGCGGAGACTCCTGGCGCCTGAGCCCTGGCAGGACTTGGGGCATTTGCAGTGAAGAGATCGTCCCCCACGGAGTAAACCACAGCTGATTTATGCTAGTCCCAAGTTGGACTTGCTCCCAGCCTGGCTCCTTGTGGAGCGCGCTCGCCTCCGCAGACGGAGCGAGGGACGGGCTTCTCTGAACGTGGCTCAGCCCAGCCCAGACCCGGCCCAGCGGGCAGTGCGGAGCAGTGGGAAGGGCGCCGGCCGTGGCAGCGGGAAGTCCCGGATTCAAGACCTGCCTCTCAGCCTACCTGCTCTGCTCTATGAGGGCATGGCAGGAGACCATCAAGGAGGTTCCTTCCAGAATCGGAGGGCCACGGTCAGTGATGCCAGCCTGACCACTGTGGACCTTGCCTGGCAGCCTTTGTGCCTGTTGTGCCCGGAGCTCCAGAGGGAGCCTTTCCCTCTGCTGCTGGGTCTTGAGACCCGGGATGGAGGCGTGGAGGCCCTGAGGAGGCATGGAGACCCAAAGTGGAGGTATGGAGGCGTGGAGGCGTGGAGGTGTGGAGGCCCTGAGGAGGCCAGTGCCCCCTTTGTGATTTGAGGGCAGGGCCTGGGTCTCCCATCATCTTGGCCTTTCCTCCCAGTCTGGCCCAGGGCTCAGCTCGGAGCAGATCATCAGTGTGAGATCCCCGGGGAGGATTTCTTTCTCCCAGAAGCTGGGCTGAGGCCAGTGGAAGCCGGGCTGAGGCCGGTGGAAGCCATCCCCGCCTCATTCCCTCTCCTCCCTGTGACTTGGGGTTTGCCCCAGCAGAAAAAGGGCCCGTGGTCCCAAAAAGTGAGAAGCCCTTGCCAGCTCCCTCTGGGTCCGGGGCCCACTTGGCAGTGTGAGGACCCAGGACAGCTCGCGATGTCGGGCTGCGGAGCGTCAGAGCCGGAGGCTCCGGGTAATGAGGAGGGGGGTCTCCAGTCTGGGCGCCATGGAGAGTTAGACTCTGTTTTAGGACCTTAAAGCGGAGCCGGAGGCGGCCGTTGGGGCCGGGGCAGGACCCATCTTGGAGCTCTCCGCAAGGGGAATGGTTCAGGCAGGCAGGCCGGAAGCCCTTGCCCGGTGCTGGGCTCTGGGCCGGGGAGACCTGCGGCAAGAAGGAGCCCGGCCCTGCTCCGGGGGAGCCCGGCGGGACGTCTCTGTGCCTGGACAGTCTACACAGCCGACCGCGTGCCAGTGAGGACGCAGGCGGGGGCAGGGGGGACGGCTTGCTGGCCTTGGCTCAGGCCCTGCTGGTGCTGCCTGGCCCTGACACTCCCTGCTGTTACTCGGCTCAGTGCGGGGTGAAGGGCGGTGACCCCCTCCGGAGCCTTCCCTCACCCCCGTGCTGGGGGCACCGGTGCTTCCGGTGTGTGGCAGGAAGACCCCACGGCGGTGCACACAGACAGGGAGCAAGCTCTTCCTTGGCGAGGGCAATCAGGCGGGCTTCCTGGAGGAAGCGGCTCTCCCGGTCACCCCGCCTTCTTTCTCCGCCGGCTTCCGGCTTTTGCCAAATGCTCGCCATTTCCCGGAGTGGTCCCTTGAGCCCCTCCCCTGCTGTCGGCCCCTTGGCGGCCAGGCTCCTAGAGAAAGCCCCTGCGCGCTGCCTCCCCCCTCCCCCCTTCGCTGTGACTTCTCCATGTCTTCTCCGACCGTCCCCAAAGGAAGCCCCTGAGGATTCAGCGCTCGCCGGGGCTCGCCCCCTCTCCGGTCAGAGCTTCCCTCCTGTCTCCTTCCGCGGGGGCTCCTCTCACTTAAGGTCAGTCTGCTGCCCACCAAGAAGTCTGCCCCCCATCTGCCCCTCACCCCTCCTCTGGCCTCTCTTTGGCGGCTAAGCACTTTCCAAGCACCTCCCGGGGCTGCGCCCTCCAGAGTGACCTCGGGCTATGCCGCCTGCGCCCTCCAGAGTGACCTCGGGCTACACTGCCTACACTTTCCAAAGTGACAGTGGGCTACACCGCCTGCGCCCTCCAGAGTGACCTCGGGCTACACTGCCTACACTTTCCAAAGTGACAGTGGGCTACACCGCCTACACCCTCCAGAGTGGCCACGGGCTCTTCCAGATCACAGGGTTTGGGTTTTCCCTTTCCTCTTCCTCACGGACCTGCTGACTCTGTGGGTCCCTCTGCTCTCCTCCTCTGGGGGCTCCTCCTCCCTCCCTGCAGGCTCCTCCTGCAGACCACGCCCTCTGGCCCCGGGGGGCTCCCTGCCACCTCTAGGCTTGGGGTTGGGAGCTGCCCCCCCTTCCAGTTTCCTTTACCCCCCAGCCCCGCCCTCCGGGATCCAGTGCCTGTGGCCACAGGCGAGCCCCTCCATCCCTAGGCGAGGGTCCTTCTCCCTGGAACAGGCGCCCTTCTGTGCTCTGGCCAGGGAGCTCTCTGGCTTCCTTCCCCTGGCCCCCCAAATCCCACAGGAAGCCTCCCCAGGCCCTCCCGGCCTGCTGATTGTGGGCCTATTTGCCTGCTCCAGGGGCTCCCTGAGGGCAGGCACTGGCTTTGCCTTTCTTGGGTGCCGGGCGGGGCGCTCCAGTGCCCCTCTGAGGCTGGGGTGTCCCCAGGCTCCCCCACCTTCCTGGTATGGCTGGAGGTGGAGGCCTCTGTCGAGCTTCCGCCAGCCCTCCTGGCCCCTCCCCTGGGCCCCTCATCTCCCACCCCGGGGCCTCCTTCCTGAGCCTCTCTGCTGGAAGGGGCGGCTCAGCACGCAGCCCCCTTGGGGTGTGCCGACTGGCTATGTGCGGGTCTCCTGGTCTCTCCTCCAGGCCTGGCAGCTCCTGGTGAGCGGGGTCTCTTGTACCCCTTGGAGGGGCTTTGCATCAGCAACCGCCGTGGGGTCTTCCTGCCACACACCGGGTGGCTCTCTGTGGCTAGCTTCCCTGGCCTTATCATTTCCCCTAATTCCAGCTCTTCATCCTTGCAGGCTCCAGATCTGTGACCCTTGAGCCCTGCTGGACATCGCCCCCCCCCCCCCCCCCGCGGCCTAATCCAGCTTCCTCCCAGCTGCCAAAATAATCTTCCTAGCACAGGCTCTGACCACATCGCTCCTTTCCCAAGAAATGCCCCAGCTTCCTTTGGTCTCTAGGAGATGTTGCCCCCCCCCCCGTCCCCTCCCCCTCACAGGAGTTTCTGAGCTCATGGCAGAGGCGACTTCTTGAGAATTAAAAATGAACCATGAGATTCTGAAGCATGCAATTCTTAATAGTTTGTATTAAACTTTTTATTTATGTTTAAAAACCAATGAAGGATCGTTGAAATAAACAGGGAAGAATTTTTTGGTGATAGGGCTGGACTAACCAGTTTAGAGGTTGTCAGGTCTGTTTATCTGTCTATCTATCTATCTATCTATCTATCTATCTATCTATCTATCTATCTATATGTAATAGTATGGTGTATATCTATATCTATATCTATCTATATATATATATGTAATAGTAACGAATGCATGGTGTATTATTATTATGAAGCAATCTATTGTGAGAGCAGTTTGCAAGATATCTGCTCCGGATCCCTCTGGTCTTTCTTAAAATACTTCCAACACCCCTTTGCTCATTAGCAGGCAGAACCACGGGTTTTTGTTTAATAACTAAGAAGCCTGAGTAGCTTTTGCAAAGATTGGAGCCTCCAGCGAATGTTCAAATACTAGAAAATGTCAGCAAACATCATTGGCCCAGAGTCAAATAACGTTACAATCGGGTTCCTTAGCAGGATTAAAACCAAAGGTGGCCATTTAAAAACCTAACTTTCTTTCCAAAACTTGTCATTTCTTGGAACACTACTCATAGAACTAGTATAAATATACTGTGCATATAAACTTATTACTATTTATCATATTTGCAAAGATGACTTATCAGCAGACCAGGAGCATGTTCACAGTTCCAAGCAAAACTGGCTGATTAGATCCTGCCTGCTCCTCTCTCCCATGTTCCTTTTCTAGCTCCTTAGAAATGAGGAACTTAACTTTTGACTCTGCTTTTCCTGCTCTTGCTTTGAATTTAACAGTGGCGGGTTCCTTTAAATCTGTCCTATGTTAACCTTTAAAGCTGGCCAAATTATAGTAGTCCCCCCTCTCCGCCCCGCCCCAGTTTCTTGACTAATTTTTCTCAAGATTTGTGTTTTAGAAACATAGACATTTCCTAAGAAATGCCAGGAAACAATTCCCACATGGAAATACTAGCTCTTCATATTTGAGTTCCAACCAGGAAAGCCTTTTGTGCTTCAGGTGAACATTATTGGATAAATAACTATGATTTTAAGCAAGACAAAAATAAAGACATGGCAAAGAGAGCTAAGTAGGAAAAGTATTTTAGGCTTATGGACACTAAAGATCGGAAACCTATATTAATGCTTCATATATGTTTCTACGTCTGATGGCATAAAATAGAAATACTTAAAAGTCAATCACAATTCAGAAAGAAATAGTAAATTTATAATAGTAGGGGACCTCAATGTAGCCCTTTCAGATCGAGACAAATCAAGAAAGAAGTTAAGGATTTGAATAGAACTTTAGAAAAGCTAGATATGATAGACTTGTAGGAGCTATTAAATGAGATTTTAGATATTTCCTAGTTATTATAGCACTTTTGCAAATGTTGGCCTTGCATTGGGCATAAAAAGATATGCAGAACAACCAAAATAGTTATTTTAAAATCCTTATTATCATAACATAATAAATATTGTATTAAAAAGGGATTGATAAAGAAAGAATTAAAAATTAATGGGATACTAAACAACTTAATCCTAAAGAATGGTAAACCCAATAAACATTTACATAGACACTAGAAAAAGTCATTTTAAAAAGGACAACAATGAGACATACCAAAACTTTTGGAATGCTGATAAAGCAGTCCTTAAGGGGAAATTATCTCCCTAAATACACTTGTCAGTAAGAGAGAAAAAACAGACCAGTGAGTTGGTTATACAATAACAAATCCGGCAAAATTAGAGAAGCAACAATGAAACAAAGACTCAACTCCAAATAGAAATTAAAAAAAATTCACAATAATTGAAGATGAAATCAAAGAAATTGTCAGACTGACTTTGTTTAAGTATATGACAATAATGTTGAAAATTTAAATGAAATGAATATTTACAAAACTGTGAAATATTCAGTTTAACAGAACAAGAATTTAGCTGTTTAAATAACTCAATCTTAGATAAAGAAATTAAACAAACTATAAATAAACTCCCAAATTTAAAAAAAAAAGATCAGTACCAGATGGATTTACCAGTGAATTCTATCAAACATTCACATAATAATTCCAATTAAATATAAACTGTAAAAATAGAAAAAGAAGAGATCCTTCCAAACTCTACCACACAAATATGGTCAACCCAAACCAAGAAGAGAGCAGAGAAAGAAAATGTAGACTAATATTGCTAATGAACAGTGATGCAAAAATATTAAAAACACTATCTAAAAGGCTCCTGACAACACATTAAAAGCTAAGACACCATGACCAGGTTTTTTTTTTTTTTTAAACAGAAATGTAGGTTATATTCAGCATAAGGAAAATTGTACTACAAAGGGCTATATTAAGAACAAAAAAAGAAAACCCATGATTATATCAGTAGATTCTGGCAAAGCTTTTGCCAAAATCCAACACATTTTTGCTAAAAAAAAAAAAAAAAAAAAAGAGAAAACTTAGGGATAGATGCAACTTTCCTTACTATGGTAAATAATATCTTTTTAAAACCAAGAGTCAACGTTATATATAATTAGAAAAGCTACAGGCCTTTCTTTGAAGATCAAGAGTAAGGCAAGAATATCTTATCACATTATGATTTGGTATATTTCTAGCTATGGCAATAAGACAAGATAAAGCTATTGAGAATAAGCACAAGTGAAGAGAAAATAGAATGTTTTTAAATATTAATTTTCATTTCCAGATGGCCTCCCTCCAGTTCCTTCCCCACCTACCAAGAAGATAAAAAAGTACAATATCAATTATATGTATTAAGTCATGCAAAAATGTCTATATATGCTAATATGTTTAAAATAACAATACTATCTAAATTATTTGTTCAGTGACTTCCCAAGCTATAAAGTTTATTTTATGAAGCTAGGAAAAATAGTAATGAAATTCATCTGATGGAACAAAAGATCAAGGAGCAGGGGGAAAAAATGAAAAAAAAGGAAGAATGAAAGGGGTTCCTGATGATCCCAGATCTTGTTTTTCTGAAAATCAGTAATCAATAAAGCCATTTGGCACTAGTTAAGAAATAAATAGACCTGCCAGTGGGACACACAATATATAGAAAGAAATGATCATCACAGCATAGCGTTTAACAGATCCAAAGACCGTCCCCTACTAGCGGTGGCAGTATTGTTAGTCACGTCTGACTCTTGGTGATCCCAGGGACCAAAGCACGCCAACCCCTTCTGTCCTCCACTCTTTCCTGAAGCCTCTACTGGTATAAAAAGTTATTGTCTGACAAAAATCCTGGGAAAACTGGAAAGCAGTCTGCAGAATTTCAGTTTAGATCAACATCCATATCATAAGTTCCAAGTGGATATATGCTCTAGACATAAGATCATAAGTAAGTTAAAGTAACAAGAAAGAGAAGTAACATCATAACT
>JAJPUD010007375.1:81557-108958 GCA_023553655.1 Myrmecobius fasciatus | reverse complement strand
AAAAAAAAAAACAAAACCAAAAACCAAACCAAAAAGGTGAAAATCCTCTGCTTTGCTCTACACTCAGTCTCCATAGTCCTCTCTGGATGCGGATGGCTCTCTCCATCCCGTCTACTTTGAATCATCTCATTGTTGAAAGGAACCAAATCCATTAGAGTTGATCATTACATACATTTTGTTATTGCCATGTATTATGATCTCCTGGTTCTGCTCACTTCACTCAGCATCAGTTCATGCAAGTCCCTCCAGGCCTCTCTGAAATCATCCTGCTGGTCATTTCTCACAGAACAATCATATTCCATAACATTCATATATAATCATTTATTCAGCCACTCTCCAATTGATGGGCATCCCTTCAGTTTCCGGTTTCTAGCCACTATAAAAAGGGCTGCCACAAACATTCTTGCACATGTGGGGCCCTTTCCCTCCTCTAAGATCTCTTTGGGATATAAGCCCAGAACACTGCTGGGTCAAAGGGGATGCATAATTTGATAGCCCTTTGCACATAGTTCTATAAAGTAATTTCTTGGTAGTTTGATTGCTATGGCATTGAATAAGTAGATTCATTAAAGTAGAATTAATGTTAAGTAAAGTGAGAACCAAGAGAACATTGTGCACAGCAATAACAAGATTATATGATGATCAGCTGGGATGGACTGGGCTCTTTCCAACAAGGAGGTGATTTAGGCCAATTCTAATAGACTTGGGATGGAGAGAGCCATCTGCATCCAGAGAGAGAAGGGTGAGGAGCTTTTTTGTTGTTGTTTGTTTGCTTCTTTTTTTGTCATTTTATTTCCATTTGGGATCTGATTTTTCTTGTGCAGCATGATAAATGTGGAGATATGTACAGAAAAGAAAGGAAAGAAAAAAATGACGAGCTAGATGATTTCAGAAAAATCTATTAAGACTTGACATGAATCGATACCAAGTGAAATGAGCAGAGCCAGAACATTATGTACGGGGAAAGCAATGTTGTACAATGATCTAACTATTCTGAACGATACAATGCCCCAAGGCAATCTCCGAGGACTCATAGCATAAACAGCTATCTGCAACCTGAGAAAGGACTGATGCTGTCCGCATATAGACTGAAGCATGGGGTTTTTCACTTTCTTTTTTGAGTCTTCTTGTAACAGAAGGATTAATATGGACAATTGCCATTTGTGACCTGTATCAGATTGCTTGTCATTTCAGGGAGAGGGGCGGAAGAAGGGGACAGAACTTAAAAAGTTACATGGCCATACCCAGCTCCAGTCCTCAGTCGTCAATGTACTCAAAGGGCTCTGGCGGCTCCGGCTCCTGCTCCTCTTCCTCGATTTTGGGGCCGTGGGCAGCCACCGGCTCCACCAATTCTTCTAAGTCCTCGCTGGTGTCCTTCATGATGATAATGCCTCCGATGGAGAGCTGCAAGGCAAACGGAGGGCCGGGGCAGTGAGGTGGGCGCCCAGCCTGGCTGCAGGAGGTCTCGGCTCCGGCTCAGGCCTTTCCCCCCACTATCGCAGCCTCGGCTCCTCATCTATATCCCTGAAATGAGCAGGCTTCCTCCCAGGGCGCTGACGGAGCTGCGGCCATTCAGGCAATGGACACTCCTGCCCTGCCTTGTCTGGGCTCCCGTGGGTCTGACCAGCCACCAGCCCACACTGTCGAGTCTTTTCTCTCATTCAGTGCTAACGGTGGCTCCACTGAGGCAGGGGAAACAACTCTGGGCCCCTGGAGGTGTGACCCAGGAGGGAAACCCAGCCTGTCAGACTAGAGAGAGGAAACTGTTCTGACTACCTCAACACTAACTGAGGAAACCAGGCTCTGTTGGGTTTTCCATATGTAAATGTTTCTTCATGTGTGTATGTGTACCCGCACACGTATGTAACATGGAAAGACCACAGCACCAGACATTTCCTTTTCTATTGTGGGTTTGATCCCTGGAGATCCCATACACTTAGGTGCTCATCACTGAGGGTACCTCACTTCAGCACACAGACTCTGGCAGGGACGGTGAGGAGGGGGTGCAAGACAAAAGATTTACAGAGAATCAGATTAGGAGAGAAATCACCCCCGTTGCCCATTAGCCCACCATCGACAGAAGCTGCAACTAAAATAACAAGCCACTCATTCACGGGCAGTCATTTCCCTAATTCTCTGCTTGCCTGTACCAGGGAACATTGCCTTCAGTAATAATAATAATTCATTCAACAGCTGCAGGAAGAAAAAGAGGCAGGGAGTACAACTGGGGTCCTACTCCCCCCATGTTTCTGTCCTCACTTAAATGGGAATTGTGAGGATCCCTCAAAATCTGCACCAGTCCCTTTTCCCAGAACACAGGTCAGCTTAAGGAATGGATCCCAGTTTCTTCTGAGGAGTGGGACCCCGAGTGACCCCACTGTAGCCACAGAAAGTCTTGAGTAGTTAAACCTCACCCAGAACAAAAGGGGATTGGGAAACTGATTGGAACCCAAACCAGGAAGGCCTCCGTGCTCCCCGAGCCTCATTTTCTGAGCACAGATGAGGGGGTCTCACTTGAGCTTGCCTTCCCAACCAACAAGTGGAGGGGGCTTCTAGGGCCGGGCAGGAAAGTTCTAATACACAGCCCTCGGTGGGAGCCCAGGTGCTCTGAACGGCCTCCTCTGTTCTGTGAGAAGGCTGATAGGACTCCAGGTCCGGATGAGGGAGGGAGGCCTTCCCGCCTCCCAGTTCCGCACAATTTCTTTCTGCGCTACATTTAGGGTTGGTGGGGGAATCCAGTGGCGTCGACCCCCATCCTGGAGCCCAGTGCAGTCTATGCTGCTAAAAAGGCTCCTGGGGGACCCACCAGCAGGGCCTTTGGTCCATACTCGGCCTCCCATGCTGCCCACAGCACCCCAGGAGACACAATGCACCTCAGAGAACGTTGAGAACAGCCACCAGCCCATTGCTCCTCTTTCCATAGAAAGGTAAATAAATGGAGGCTCCAGCAAATTAAATGAATCGATGAAAGGGAATAAACATCAGGACCAAGCCCTCCCCACGACACGTTGCCCCTTGAGCTCAGCAGCGTGTACAGAGGCTGCCCTGTGCAGGAAGCACTGAGATCGTCACCATCCTCACTGGGCACCCCCTTTCTCTGCTGGACCCAGGAGCCACTTCGGTCTCTCTCTACCCAGAATTCCTCGGTGGCTACCCAGCTACCCGGGAGATCTCGGCGGCTCCATCCACCCATCCGGCCCCGGTTTCTGCTGCCCTTCCACCCCCATCTCTAATGGCCTTTCTGACATCTTGAACTAGAGATGCAGCAGGCCCCTTAAACTCGATCTACAGCAGACCTCTCTCTCTGGAGCCCCCTCTTCCCACACCCTGCCTCCACTTCTTTATGACCATTCAGGGCAACAGCTTCCTCCCAGTCCCTCAGACTCCCCAGCTAGGCGTCTGTCTCCCACTTCCTCACCCATGTCCACTATGGTGCTAAGGCCTGAGACTTCACATCTGCAGCCTCTCAACAATGCTGCAGGACCCCATCCGCATGCAGTTTCCTACTGCCTGCTCCTACTTGTCCGGTCTTCTTAGGACACTGGCCTTCTGGCCAGGCTGCCAAGTCCCTCCCTCTGCCCCTTGGGACATTTTCTCTGGCTGTCCCCCCTCCCTGGAATGCTCTCCCTCTCCTACTCTGCCTGACCTCCCTGGCTTTTGTATAAAGCCCCCCAAAAAATCCCACCTCCTACAGGAAGCCTTACCCTTTGCCAACTGTTTCCTATCTATCCTGCCACAACATGTCTACTTATTTACTTTATATCTCCCCGATGAGATGAGAAGCCCTTTGTGCAGAGACAGCCTCCTGCCTCCTTTTATACCCCCAGCACTTGGCACATGCCTGGCACATGGGGTTGCCATTTAGAACTCACTCTCTGCAAATACACAACTGAGCTGAGCCGGGTTGGGCAGGAGAAAGTGTGTCTTTGAAGCTGCAGGGGAGGACTCCCGCTTTTCCTACCAGGTGGGAGGATGCCCGTTTCCCATAAATGTGTTGGCAGGGTCTGCTGCGCTGGCTGGAGGAGGCTGGCCCAGTCTCTAGGCATCTCCTTTGTCAGCACTAAATGAATGGGCCAGAGCTTCCCTGGGACCCCGAACTGCTCTGAAACACCACTCTCTCGGCCTCTTATTTTTCCTAGTTGGGGAGAAATACTGCCAGCACCCTTCTTTTCTTCCTCAGCCCTCACCGAGCCTGGTAATGATAAGGCGGAAGGCCGATTTATCCACTTCCAGATGCTGTTCCCCTTGATCCATTCATGTCCCAATTAGGTTCCTGAAGCCTCACTTTGATCGGGTTGCTCTCTGGCTTACGACTCACCTCCTGCCTAAACCCTTCAGCCCTGATTCCTTAGCTTGGGATTCCCAGGTGTCCCCACCAACTTTCCGGTCTTGTCTCCTGATTTGCTGAATCATTTTCTAGGCTCCAATTAACTAGAATTTCTTGTTGCTCCTCAACAGCACATCCCCCCCTCTTGTTTATACTTTTACCTCCTTTTCTGGGCTCTCTACCCTATCTCAACCATCCTTCAAGGCCCAGCTTAAACGCGCCCTCCTTCCTCAAGGCTTTCTGATCCCTTCCTCCTCCTCCTTGCAAAGCAGACTCCTCCCATAAATGCTGCTTGGTGGTGTTCATGCTTTGTCTCTGTTGCTGGGTCATCCTGGACCCAAGGGCACCGTGGCGTCCCCCTGTGGTCCTTATGGTGCCACGGACACATCATTATATGAATGACGCAGCAGGGAGCAGCGGAAAGAATTGTGGACTTGGAGACAAGGGGTCTTGGATCTGAAGGCTGATCATCCGGTGGACTTAGGGACCCCGCTTCATGCCTGAGTCTGAGGGAGCTCCTTTGTAACAGTTTCTCAGCACCCCCTGGCTCCAGATCCTGGCCCAGCCCCCCACCCTCGCCTTGGCCGGCCTGTGGGCCCTGTGACTCACAGGCTTGAAGGGCTGGTAGCGGCAGGTGTCTGTCATGGAGAGAACCTTGAGCTGGGCAGGCATGACTCGGGCAGGGTTATCCAGCAGCTGGAAGCTCGGCTCAGGCTCCTTCTTCTTCTCCTTCTCGTCCTTCTTCTCGGTTTCATCCTAGAAAACATAAAAAACAACCCAGAGAATTACCCCCACTGGTCAAGCCTGCCTGGGGCCTAGGTGGGCACCATGGGGGAGATCCACGAGACTGCGATTGCATGGAGGCTCACTGCAGTGACAGAGCCAGCACACGCAGAACAGCGAAGAGCCCCTCAGGAGTTGGATGATCCGCAAGGAAGCTGTCGCTACCTGCAGTCTGGGGTAGGTGAGGTCACAGCGTGCTAGGCTGGCCTGGGAAGGGGACACTGAGGAGACAAAACACGGCGGGGGAGCCTTGAATAAGGGTGCAGGGCATGAACCAAAGGAGCTCCTGGGCTAGAGTGGGCAGAACGATGTGGCTGCAGCACAGGGTTCACGGGGAAGACCAATAGGAGGTAAAGCAGTGAAGGTGAGCTGGGGTGAGACTGCAGAGGGGTTTGTGCATCAAAGATCTCTTTTTAAAACTTAAAGCAAAGATTTTACAAATCTCTTTTTTAAAAAAAATTTCAAGATTAATTTATTCTCTAAATACAAGATTCATTTTTGTAAGACTGTGTTTTTCTCACTCCATCCCTTCCCTCCCCAAGACAGCAAGCAATATCATATAGATTAAATATATGCAATTCTTTCAAACATATTTTCACATGTGTCATGTTGTATAAGAAAAACCAGACCAAATTTAAAAAAAAAATAATAATTTTTAAAAATCAGACCAAAATGGGGAAAACAAGAAAAAAAAAATAAACCAAAAAAGGTGAAAATACTATGCTTCAATTCAGTCTCCCTAGTTCTCTCTAGAAACAGATGACATTTTCCATCCTCAGTCTACAATTCTTTTTTTTTTAATTCTAATTTTCTCCCTTCCTCTATCTTCCTTGCCCACATAATAATAAAAAAAAAATCAAGAAAAAGAAAACTGACTACAAACATGGATATTAATGCAAACAAATTTCCACATTAGCTCTATGTATAAAAATATAAAGGGCAAGAAAAAGAAAAAAAAAAAAAACACGCTTCCATCTATACTCTGAGTCCATCAGCTCTCTCTCTGAAGGTGGAGAGAACATTTCAACTAGAATCATTTGAAATTGTTACCAGTCCGTGACTCTCTTCAACAATGATGCGATTCAAACCAGTTCCAATTGTTCAGTGATGAAGAGAGCCTTCTATACCCAGGGAGAGGCCTGTGGGATCTGAGGATGGACTACAACACAGCATTTTCACTCTTTTTGTTGTTGTTTGCTTGTTTCTCCCTCCCTCCCTCCCTCCCTTCCTTCCTTCCTTCCTTCCTTCCTTCCTTCCTTCCTTCCTTCCTCTTTCTTTCCTGATTTGATTTTTCTTGTGCAGCACAATAATTGTATAAATATGTATGCACATACTGAATTTAATGTATATTTCTACCATATTTAACATATATTGGACTATTTGCCATCTAGGGGAGAGCGTAGGGAAAGGGGGAAGAAATGGGAACACAAGGTTTGGCAAGGGCTAATGCGGAAGAATTGTTCAGGCATCTATTTTGAAAAATAAAAAGCTTTAATTAAAAAAAAAATTGTCATCAGTCATTATGTTGATCAGTGTTACTAAGTTTTCCGTAAAGGATGACTTTGCAACATTGCTGTTATTGTGAAGCCGGTTCTTCTGGTTCTTCTCACTTCACTTCACATCAGTTCATATAAATCTCAGGTTTATCTGAGACAATTCCCTTCATGCTAACAACACACAACCATTTCATCACCCTCCAATACTATACTTAGTTCAATCATTTCCCAATCGAGGAGCATTTTCTCAGTTTCCAATTCTTTGCCACCACAAAAAGAGTTGCTATTTTTTTGTACCGATGGATCCTTGTCTTCTTTCTTAGATCTACTTGGGATATAGATGTGGTGTTGTTGGGTCAGAAGTTATATATGGTTTAATAACCTTCCAGACATAGTCACAGATTGTTTTTTAGAAGAGCTGTATCAGTTCACAACTCTACCAACAATGCATTTTCCCATATCCACTCCAACATTTGTTATTTTTCTTTTTCTTCTTCATCTTAGGCAATCGGATAGGTATGAAGTGAAACTGGAGTTACTTGAACTAATATTTCTCTAATCATTAGTAATTGAGAGCATTTTTTTCATATAATTATTGTTAGCTTGGATTCCTTTCTCTGAAAACTGTTTTATGTGCATTTATCAATTGGACAGCTTTTGTTTTTATAAATGTAAATTTGATTCAGTTCCTTATATATTTTTAAAATGAGACCTTTATATGAGAGACCTGAAGCAAAAATTCACTCCCCAGTTTTCCTGCTTTTCTTATAATGTTAAACTGCCATAGTTTTGTGCAAAACCTTTTTTTACTTGCATGTAATCAAAACTTATTTACCTCCTGTGAACCTTTCTGTCTCTAGTCTGGTCATGAACTCTCCCTATCCACAGATTGGATAGCTAATTTCTTCCATGCTTCACTAATTTATAATATTATTTTTTATCATAAATCACGTACCTTTTATGAGCAGATTTTGGTGGGCACATGGTACGAATGCTATTTATGCCAAGTTTCTTCCAAACCACTTTCCAGTTCTTGCAGGAATTTTTGTCAAAGAACAAGATCTTTCCTGAAGTTCTTTGAACTTATTAAACATGAGGTTATTTATTATGCTCACTTGTTTCTACATATTATGAACCTAATTTGAGAATCTCTCTATTATTATTGATATCAAATTATTGATAATTACAGCTTTACAGTCATGTTTAAGATCTGGTAATAGTAGGCCTCTTTGTATTCCCTGAAAAATACTGATATTCTTGACCTTTTGCTCCTCAAGTAAATTGTGCAATTTTTTTTTTTTAATCTATAAAGTAATCCTTTGGTAATCTGATTAGAATGACACTGAGTAAGTAATAAATTCATTTAAGTAGTAGTATCATTTTTAATCACATTGGCTTGGTCTACTTATGAGAAATTAACATTTCTCCAATATTTAAATATGTCTTTATTTGTGTGAAGTGTTTTGAAATTGTTTTCATAAGACCTGGTACGTGTATCTTGACAAATAGATTCTTAATTATACTGTCAATAGTTATTTTAAATGGAATTTCGCTTGGATTCTTAGGAAGATACATTTGTGTAGCTTTATTTTAGATCGTGCAACTTTGCTGAAACTGTTAATTCTTTCAATTAGTTTCTTAGTTGATTTTGGAGGGTTCCCTAGGTAAACTCCCATATCATCAGCAAAAAGTGATAGTTTTGGGGCAGCTAGGTGATGCAGGTCCTGAAATCAGGAGGACCTGATTCAAATTCGACCTCAGATACTTAATACTTACTAGCGATGTGACTCTGGGCAAGTTACTTAACCCCAATTGCCTTGCCAGAAAAGAAAAAAAATAGACAAAAGAAAAAGAAAAAAAAGACAGTTTTGTTTCCTCACTGTCTATTTCAATTGTTATTTATCTTAATACAGCACTGAATGACAGTGATGATAATGGACTTCCTCTCTTATTAGAAGGGTTTTTAGTTTATTTCCATGGATGGAAGTTATCATTTTAAGGACAGTTCCATTTATTTTGGTGATTTTCAGTCTTCTTAATAGAAATGGATGTTATGTTTTATCAAAGTCATTTCTGCATCTATTAAAACAATCATGTGATCTTTGTTGTTTTTCTTATTAATATGGTCAATTATGATTCTAGTTTTCCTAATGTTGAGCCAGTCCTGCATCCCTGGCATAAATCCAGCCTGGTCACAGCACATGATCTTGGTGATATTTTGTTAAATTCTTGTTAGTATTTCACTTAAAATTTTTGCACCAATATTTATTAGAGAAATTTATCTATGGTTTTGTTTCTGTTTTGGCTCTTTCTGATAAAGTTTTCAAATTTGTATTTGTATCAGAAAGCATTTAGTAGGACTCCTTTACTTATTTTTTCAAACATTTTATGTAGTATCGAAATTGTTCCTTAAATGTTTGGGAGAATTGTTTGCCCGTGTTTGAAGAGAGACCAAGGAGATTATGGGTAATGTAAGTGAGGCAGAGCTGCACAGAGTTGTCAGCCTTACTCTTTCTTGCAGCGTCATCCAAGTCCAGGGCTAAGTCAAGATGACTGGCGATGGACCGGAAAGCAGCAGACAACCTTAGTGTCTGTGCTGCTTGACCAAGCTCTCAGCACCAGCCAGTGCTTGCTCCAGACGCCTTCATGGATGTTGGAACAAACTGCTCCCTTCTGCCCATTTTGTAGCTAGACAAAGTCTTCACATGCTTATCTATCCCAAGCATGATAGAATTAGCCTGTAAATCCCTCTGCTCCTGGTCTGTTTTGTCTTCTCCTGAAGGGAGCTCATTTTGGGCTCATTCAATCTCCAAGCAGTTTACTTTCTGCGTTCTCCTGTAACTCATGTAATTTTTCCTTTAAAAATGTGGTTGTTCGAGGCAGCTAGGTGGCGCAGTGGATACAGCACCACTCCTGAAGTCAGGAGGACCTGGGTTCAAATCTGGTCTCAGACACTTAACATTCCCTAGCTGTGTGACCCTGGGCAAGTCACTTAACCCCAATTACCTCAGCACAAAGCAAAAAGGCAAAAAGGCAAAAAGGCAAAAAAAAAAAAAAAAAAAAGTGGTTGCTTTTCTCTTTGGTGCATGTTACTGATATTAATTCATTGATTATAGTGCCTTTTAGCAAAATGTAGTTTCCTTATTTTATCTCTTTTAATTAGGTTTTTATTTTGCTTTTGTTTTGTATTAGATCATGATGGCTCCCTCTGCCTTTTTTAAAAACACTTCAGCAGAAGCACAATATGCCAGTTCCTTATTTTAACTATTTCTCTTTCTTTCTGTTTCAAGTGGGTTTCTTATAAACAACATACTGTTGGATTCTGATTTCTAATCCATTCCGCTATCCACTTCTGTTTTGAGTAAGTTCATCCTATTTGCATTCACTGTGTATTTTCCTCCATCTTATTTTCTTCCATTTATCCCTTTCTCTCTTTCTGTCCAGTCCTCCTCTAAAGTCTATTTTACTTCTAACTACTGCCTCCCTTAATTTGCATTATTTCTCTTAACTCCTTTCCCTCCTAACTCCTTGGTTGCCAAGAATTCTGTATGCATGTATGTGTATATATATATTTTCTTTCTTCCTTGAACCACGTCTGATGAGTGAGGTTCCAGTGTTGCTTCCCTACACCCAATCTCTGTTGCACTGCATAAACTCTTCCTTGTGTGCCCCATTTATATGAATAATTTCCCCTATTCTTGCTCTCCTTGCCCCTCTATCTGTGTATTTTTCTTTCTCATGCTTCCATTCTTCTTTTGAAATCATTCCAACATAACAAAATCATACCCCAGGCTTCTGGTCTAACTTAAAGGCCAGGGCCCTTAAGAGCCCTGGCAATGATTAAGTTCTGAGAGCTTACTTGTATCTTTTCTCCATATAAGAATGTTCACAGTTAACTTTGTTTAGTCTCTTATAATTTCTCTGATGTTTACCTTTTTGTGCCTTTCCTGAGCCCTATGTTTTAATATTAAAATTTTTATTCAGCTCTAGTCTTTTCATCAGAAATACTGGAAAATTTTTTATACTGTTAAACTTCATCTTTTTCCTTGTAGAATTTCTTATCGATCAGGGAGTTCTGAATTTTGGCCAATTTTCTTGGGAATTTGCATTGTGGGGTTTTATTCAGGAGATGACTGGCTGACTCTTCAGATTTCTAATTTGCCCTCTGATTCTAAGATACCTGAGTAGTTTTTCCTTCATATAGAATTTCTTGAAATATGATGCCTAGGCTTTTTTCATAGCTTTTGGGTAATTCAATGATAATATATCTCATTCTATTTTCCAGATCAGTTGTTTGTCTTGTGGGTTATTTCATATTTCTTCCTATTCCCCCCCCCTAGTCTTTTAACTTTGTTTTAGTATTTCTGTGTATCTCATGCAGCCAACAAGCTTCCATTTGAAGTAGTTTCCTTCAGTAAGCTTTTATCAGTCTCTTTTACAAGCTGTTTTTTCTCATAACTTTCTTACATAGCTCTCTTTTCCTAATTGGTCTTCTTCCACTCTTATTTCATTTTAAAAATGTTTTTTGCGTGCCTGTATACATAAATACATCTTATTTGCATATATTTATGTATACATGTATATATTTACATACATTTACATATGCATGTACATACATTTACATATATATGTGTATACATTTATAGATAAATATATGCATTTACATATATATGTATTTATGTACACATTAATATATGTATCCATACATATCTATGTCTGTATACTTAAATATGTCTTTTCTTAACTGTAGCTTTCTTGGGAGTGATTAGGGGGAATTAAAGGGAGATAAAAGAACAAAGTAAATAAGGTGTGCAACAGAGAACCAAAGAACAATTTGCAATGAAGTAAAGAAAAAATGAACAATCATAAATATAATTTACTCTACATCTATATACAGTTTCTTGATCTGGTAATTTGTGTTATGTACTTTGAGTCCTCCCTGATGATCTGCTGGGCACATGACAATGTTCTCTTTTGTTTTGCCTTTCATTTTTTTTTTCTTTTCTGTTTTTTTCTTACTTTTTTTTTCAAATAAAATATATTTTTAAAAAATGTTTTTTGCTTTTAAAAAAGCTTTTCTTTATTCTTTTTAGGAATTCTCTTTGAGTTTATGTCCAATCTGCCTTTTTCTTTGAGGTTTTGCCGGTAGATAGTTTCAAGCTATTGCCTTCCTGTTTCTGGAGTTTCCCTATCACCAAAGAAACTCTATGGTCAGATTCATTTTTGGTTTGTTCACTTTTCCAGCCTCCTTTTTGACTAAGAACTTTATAAATCTTAGGCTCTGCTTACTTCTGGGGTGGATATCTGATCTGAGCATATGTCCTAAGCTACTTTCACAACTCAGTCTAGATCTGAAAGTTTTTTGTGCTCACAAGGTGTTACTACTATCTGGGGAGAGGACGATTCATTGCCCTCCTGGCCTAAACTCCATAAGTTCTAACCCAGGTTTGATGTTTAGATTATGTGTGGTTTTATAAATGGCTGTTAATCCTCTGAGAAGCTGTGCAGGTTTAATGACTGAACTGCTTAACCTTGCTTTGGTGCTGCCTTGCCACCCTGATTATTCTACTGTTTGGCCCATGTACAGGTTTCAAATTTAGAACTCTCTTGCTCTTGGGTTCAGAGGCACACAAGTTTTTAGAACTTTTCTTCTGCTCTGTACACAGCTAGAGTCACTCACTCACGATTGCTTCTCTCTGACCTTGAGCTTAGTAATATGTGACAGAGATGCCAGATTGCATCTCTTCCTGCTCTCAGCACTGGCTTGAAGGTGCCCAGGGATCTCTTTCTGCCCTGGTGCTCCCAGCTCTTGTGTTCAGTTTTAGTCCCATCACTGTCACGGTGTCAGAATGCTCCCCTTCCTTCTCTTTGCCACTGCTGTGCTCCTGGCCAGTCCTCACCCCAGTATTCACAAACTTCTCGGATTATTTTCCTGAGCTGCCTAGGACTGGGACGATGACTTGCTATGACTTTTTCTTGGCTTTCCTGATCAGAATTGTGTCTCTCAGGTTGTCATGGAAGAGCTGTGTGGGGCAGAAACATTGACTCTCACTCCGCTATCTTAATTTATCTATAGAATTACGTTCTTAACCTAAACAGTTTTGGAAAGGAGCCGAGCCTCTAAATTGTATTAGGGTTCTCGTCCATAACTGTGTCCCTATGAACTTATCCTAGAAACTTTAAACATCAAAGAAATATTTGATTGTGGATGATAAGAGGCTATCCAGGAAAAAGGTTGCTAGGTGGCTAGGCAAAACATCCCATCGGGTAACGCAACATCACAGGAAACAGTTAATTCCATAGGAAAAATGAGATAATGTGCATTGTGTGCAACTGGCCAAACGGGGCCCGGAGCAGCACTTAGTGAGGAGAGTGGCATTTGATTATAATATATGAGCAACATTATTGTGAGATCACATTGATGGAAGCGGCGTTGCGCAAGGCACATCATAAATAAGTCAGCGAGTGATGCTCCCTGGCTCAAGTCAAAGTCTCTCTCAGCAGCGCTATATATTGTGGGAACCAGAACGCCAGATTAGAAGCACCCCAAATCATTAGCGGCACCGCTAAGTGGGACTAAGTGGCCATGGGGTACACGGCACAGTATTAGAAGGATGGAGAACAGATATGATCTCTGCCCTAGTGGAGTTCATAATTGAATGAAAAAGTGAAGGGAGCTGAGCAAGTAATCAGCTTAGAGCACTGTGAGAGAAGACTGAGCTGGAAAATGAATATGAGTTTGGCGTCTGGTTTGTATTAAGCAGCAAGTTTCTAAGCACAAGCTAGCCTTCTGGGAAGCCACTAAGCAACGTGGCCACAAATAACCAAATTAAAAATCAAAGCTTACAATGAAAAGGATATCAGCAGATGTGGGCGCTGACAACACTGATCACCATTCACTTCAAACATTCATGTATCTTTGCAAAACGTGTGTTTTAGGCCATTCCGCCGAACTCGGAACACACGGATGCTTCCATCAGTCCTAGAGGGAGAACGGCAATGTACATGTCCTGAAAGCCGATGCCATGCTTTGGTTTACCTCGATCCCTTTCAGGAGCGCCCAGCAATGGGCAATGGCCGCCAGAATTAATGACCTCTGCTCAGGGCTCCTCCGACTTGAGCCCTCTGTAGCACTTCACACAGGTCACTCTTATCTCAGGGCTCTGCATGGCAGCCTCAGGCTCAGGTCTCTGCCCACCTGTCCGTCGCACCTTCTTGATTCCTTCTGATGGATTCTTGTGGGGGCCGTGCCCATTAATTAGCCAAGGCTTCGTCTTAGGGCCTCTTCTCTCTTTCTTGGTGAGTGATCTCATCAGCTCCCAGGGCTTCATGTGATGACTCCTGCTATAGGTCTTTCCCCTGAGCCCCAGCAACCTCTGAGCCACCGAGGACCCACATTTCCAAATGGATGTCCTACATGTATCATCAGCTCATTAGCTCCCAAACAGAACTTAGTACGCAGCTTTCTCCCAAGGGCAGCTCCTGTTTCTGCCCAGGATCTGAGCATCCTTCTGGTCACCTGGGTCTGTAGTGTTTGCTGCTTCAGTTGCTCTTTCAGTGGCCAAATCTCCATTGCTATTCCGTAAGCACCTGAGGTACCTGTTCTCCACTCACCCCATCACTGGCCGAGCTCAGGCCTTTGTCCCCTCATCTGGAGCTCTTGCCTTAAGGGACTCCTGGCTTTAATCCATCTTGCCCTCAGCTGATGCTGACCGGCTCACCCCCTCTGCTCCAAGGCTCTATGCCACATCCTGCTGGACACTTCGTCACCTTAGCCCATCCCACTTTTTCCATCTTCTTCCACCTTCCTCCTGTGGGTGCCTCTGGTCCCAATGTCCATCCAAGTTGGGAAGCCTCCCCTTCCTTGTCACTGTCTCAGAATTCCAGGTCTCCTGGAAGATCTAAGCCAAGTGTCTCCTTTGGCGGGAGACCACACCCAGCTTGCCCTCCTGCTGAGACGAACTTGTTGCCGCTTTCTCTGCTGGGCCCTGAACCCAGGATCGCCCGGCTGCTAGTCCCAGCACTGAGGGCCATGGGCCACACTGCCCAAGGCCCCAGGCAGCATCTACCTGGCTGACAGGGGCGGGCCTACACTGATGGGGCTTTCCTCAGCGTGCAATTCCCTACAGAACGGAAATCCCAAGTCTCGTTCCTACCCTCAGTCATACAGTTCAAAAGGTGTTGTGCCTACATATTTCACACGCTGCCTCCCACTTTAGGAGAGAAGCTCCCTGAGGGCGGGCACTTTCGTTTCTGTGTCCCTAGTGCCCAGCACAATATCGGGTAAAGGCTTGATGGCCTGTACAAAATGAAATGAGCGAGAGTTACAGGAAAGGGTGCTGTAGCTCCTTGGCCTTAAGTGGAAGGCCCCTCTCAAAAGGTGGACAGGGAGCTCCTTCCTTGTCAAGGGAAACATTCCAGGAGAGGATGGACGATCACGTTAGGCAATTAGACTGGACACACTCTAGGGGGCCTTGGCAAATCAACAATTCTTTGATCTTATGAGTTGAAAAATCAAATTTTCATTAAAAAGAACTTTTAAAAATTCCTTAAAGGGAACGGAGTAAGTATTTGTAGGAGAAGCCCCCTGTGTGGCCTAGGGGAAAGACACTGGCTCTGGAGCCAGAGAAGGAGAGTTCAAACGGCCACTTTTGCCACATGTGACGGCCTTGGAACAAGGGCAAACCCCTTAACCTCAACGGGCCCAGGTTTGCATTTCCACAAAATGAGGCCTCTGAACTCTGGGCAAAGGATCCCATGATTTTGTTGGTAGTGAGCTGCCCAGGAGGTGGTAGAAAGCAGGGGCCAGAGGAAGGCCCATGTTGGAGGTCCCTCCCATGTAGGGAAACCTTCAAGTGCCCAGAGGAAGCCAGGCCTTGGAAACCTGCTTCTTCCTCTAAGAAACAGGGGGGTCTGGCTGGATAATGTTGAAGAACGTATAGATGTGGATCCACCTAAGCACACATGTGAGAATATGACCAGCTGTGCTGGCACTGATACAGGCAGGAGTGTGGGGGCCAAGGAGTGAGGGTACCCAGAGCAGCCACGTAATTAGGGCATGTTAATTCTACTCAGGTGAACAGAGACGCAGTTATACTGACCACTTCCATTTTCTCTTCCTCTTTCTTTTCCTTCTCTTTTTCCTTCTTTTTTGCCTTGGCGGTGATCGAGAGCACAGCAGTAGAAACCTAGGGATGGACAGACAGGATGAGTATTTGGGGTGGGGATCTCTGCTGTGAATACACCTGTTCCCAGAGCCAGGCCAGATACCATCCTGTTGGGCTCTTAGGACACTGGGAGGAGATGACATTTAGGACCCCAGGGAGCTGGGTCAGAGCAGTGGGAGGATACCCATTTACTCGAGTACTTTTTTATGGAGTGCTTCAGTACCCCCAGTAATCCAATTAGCCTACAAATAGTGGTAATGCACAGTGCCTGCCCCCTCCTTCTCCTTCCCTTCTGAGGACAAAATAATATAGGTGGTATAATCTGAGTGAGAACTCTTTGCAGCCTTAACAGCCTTCCTTGAACTTCAGCACTGAAGTCTCTCTCCATTTTTAACTAAGGCCTAATATAAGTCAGGAAGTACTTCTGACACATAGAAAGGAAGTTTTGGATGAATTAAATTAATGGAAGTATCTCTTTAGGTTCTCGTTGGATAGGAGAAAATCCAGAGAGAAAGGGGTTCCGAAGTGCCTGAGTAGCTTTAGGAAAATGATTCTCCAGAATGTGCCCAAGGTGGCTAAATCAAAACTGCAACACAGATTCTACCCTCCTCTTGATTAAGGCATTATTTTGGTTCTTAAAACCTCTATAAACTACAGTTCAAAAATGGCCTGGCTGAAGATTTTCAAAGGCAGGATGAAGTTCCGTCCCTGTGAATTTTCTCCATGTCTAAGCCGAGTAAGTTAGAATAATTGAATTAAAAAGCCGTCTCAATGCAGAGGACAGCATTTGCAGAACAGTAACTCTGATAACAGCTTACGTCCCCATTCCCTTTTCTTCACAACAACCCTGTGAGAACCAGTATGTCACTGGCCGCCCAGCTACTGAGAGAAAGGTTTCACAGGACGATCGGCTGCCATGGGTGGAGCACAAGAATCACTTCATTCATCCCAGGTAACAGAGCCTGTTCTTAATGAATCAGACGGACAAAGACAGTTTGTAGGCGGCTGCTCTGAGCAAATGCCCACCGGGCTCCTCTCAAGCTCCTACCCCTCCTGGCAAAGTGATGATGGGATTAGGAACCAGCGGGTGAGGAGAGACAGAGGCTGTGATTCCCATGAGGTGTCCATCACATCTTGTAGGCTCTGCAACCTGTCTATCAAACCCCACCGAGAGCCACACCGGGATGTCTTGGTATTGGATTTGGCAGCAGGAGGATCTGGTTTCGAATCTCGCATCAGATGCTTATTAGTAATGTGACCCGGGCACATGGCAAGCTCTTGGCCTGTTTTTCTCATCAGCAAAATGGGAAGGAGGAGGGGGAGTGTGGTGGATCTGAATGTTCATCAAGGCTGCTTCCAGTTTGAACTCTACCATGCTCTAGCACTTATTGAGTGCCAGGGATGATGGGGGTTCCCAAGCCGCCTACAGCTGTGCGTTTCCTCACCATTTATCGGAAGCCCTTCCTCCCCAGGCTGAGGCCCCTCACCTTTTCCTTCTCCTTCTCTTTCGGCACCTCGAGGGGTGCGGGATATGCGAACGTGGACGGCTTGCAGTTGGACTTGTACTGGACTTTTGGCATCTGAAGAAATATAAGAAACAAAAGAGATGCAGGAGAATCCAAAGGAAGTCACCAGGACTGAAAGGATTCATTTTCCGGAGACGTGTGTATGTGAAGGGACATAAAGGAAACACACAAGGCTGCACTCCAGCTCAATGCTGCCTGGCCATTCGGTCCATGAAACCACAGCCTGGTCCCCCCAGATTCAGTACAGAACTGCCAAGTCCCAATGTTTCTATGCATTAGCACGGGCTAAAAAATGTCTAGGCCCAGCCCAACTTCTTCATCACTAGAGTCACTTTCCTACTAGCATTGGGCTCCAAGCTACCCCTGCACCCGTGACTGCCCCGCCAGCCTTCAAGGACCCCTATAGCCCAGACAAGTGGCAGCTCTCTCTTGGCCCTGGACACACTGTTGTTCGAGCCTACAAAGAGCCTTTCCTGAAGGGCCAGTTCAGGAGCAAATGTTCTGGGAGCCTCTCTCCCCTCATGCCGACTGGACACTCTTCATGTTCTAACTGGCAGAGCTGGGTACATTTGTCTCAGGTCCAAGGGCTGGGTCTTGTTGCTTCTTTGCATGCTCCCAACTTCGCCCAGGACCCACTTCCTAAGGCAGCACCCGCCTGAACCATTTCTGTCCCCAGCAAGACTGCTATCCCCCTGGATGGCTACTTTACTGTTGTAGCTCTAAGTCTGAGGGCCACAAGCAGGAGTCACCGGCAGAGACCACTTCCCTCTCATATCCTGACCTCCCTGGGGGTGCAGAGAACTGGCCCATGCCAGCTCCAGGTTTCCCTGGTTCCCAAGAGATGTGGCCACGATCGAGAAACCTACCTTGAGGTCCTTGTTAAGGCCGATGACACAGGTAGGAGTATAAGCCAGGGACAGGAAGTGAGATAAAGGGAACCAAAACCAGAACTGGGTGAAGACCAGGACGCCCACCACGGAAGGCATGTGGGTATGCCCGGTCCGAGACTGCAAGGAGATGGTGACGTTATGGCCCCCTGAAGAAGAGAAAAGCAGCAGTGAGCGCCAAGAGGAGCTGGTCTCACACTTTACAAGCCAGCCCCAGGCCTGACACACTCACACTGTCAGTCACAAGTCCAGAATCTGGTCTTGGGGTGAAAGTTTCTGTTCTATAAGAATTTTTACATAAAAAGGCCTCGGGAACAGTTGCTCAGGTGTCATTCTCTCCAGCTAGGTCCTCAATCTCTCTGGGAACCTGAAGGAGGCTCTCAGTCCACGTGGGTCACAACAGAGACTCGTGCTATGACAGTCCGCCTATTGGGGAACATGTCTCCTTTCATCTTGTGAATTACCCAGACTTTTGATTTCCTTGATTTCCCCCTCCTGCAGCTGACCCTACGGGCAAACTCTTATGTAATATTTCCTCTAAAAAGGGGGCAAGAACAAGGAGTTTGTCAAAACGTGCCTGCTTGTGAGGAGCCCCAGGTAAGGGGTGCTTAGACTGAAATTGCAGGATTTGAGCCGCTCTGTGTGACTCACTTGGGCAGAGACATGTCCCTTATAGGTCAAGGCATCTGTGGTAGTAAAGCCGTATTGTGAAAAGGGAAACTGAAACTTGTGAGAAAGCATTCACCTGGTCCTCCACAGCACTCCTGTGTGTGCGCTTAACCCAATCTATCTGGAATTGCTTTGAGTTTATTGAATTCAAAGTAAAAATTAATCTCAAAAATAAATAAACACCAAATAAAATCAGCATTTCCATAGAAAAGGTACAACAGAAAAAGAGGATTCTACATAAAACTTCTGAGCCTCTTGGGTACAGGGTAAATCCAACATGTCCCTTTCAAAGCTGTCCAGCTCGATGGTGCTCTCTTGTGCCCTGGCCTTACTTTTCTGTTCTGACAGCTCACTTCAGCCATCCTCACAGCCTCCAAAGTGAGGGGGGACAAGACCACCAAAGCCCCCTTGCCAAACTCAACAGAGCTCGCTTGGCCCATCTCACCCACCAAAAAAAGGTCTTAAGTTTAAGGACTTCTTAAACTTCCGAAGGGACTTGTCTTGGTGGTGTTACAGACATTCGCCTCCCTTGCCTCTATCAGTCCATCGGAACCCTTCCCTTGGGTTATTTCTTAGGGTACATAAACATCCGAGTCTGTGCAGAGATTTGTGGAACTACTCCCCAAATGTGGAGCCCCAGCTCAATTTCCACTCTTCTCACTAGCTATGATTTCAACAGGGAGTCAGGGAGCGGAGGGGGAGAGACCAGGGATGGTGCTAACAGTACCACATCCTCTCCCAAATAAGGGCACGTGGCCACCAAAGGGTATTTTTGTGCATGGGGACTCTGCTCAGCCATCCGGCAAAGGCGTCAAACAGGGTGGCATGTGCTTGGCAAAGATGCAGCCCCTGGGGTGAGGAGTGAGTCCCGGGACATGGGCTTTAGCTGGCAGAGGACATTGTCCTGGCTGCACCAAGCCCCCCGGATATAACAGCCTCCTGGGAAGGGAGCCCTCATCAACCTTGCAGGGAAGACCAAGGGGATAAAGAATGTCTCCGACATTTGGATGGAGAATCAATGTAGCTCAACCTTAAGTCACTTTGTACACATGGGACAGAAAATACAGGTGGTCAAGGGGCCAGCCCTGGAATCGACCATGAGGACAGCTGGATGCCCTGTCCACAGGAAAGGTCCCTTCCATGACCCCAGGACTCCCATGGAAACAAAGACCTATCTTTTTCAATACCCACAGTCTATCAGTGTTGGTAATGGCTGCAAGACACACATAAATAGCACCCATAGGGCAATGTAGCATCAGTTCAGGAGGAAATTCACAAAAAAACAAAAAACAAAATGAGAGTTAGAAAATGACATCAGAAAAACAGATGATAAGAAGGGAAGATGGCCTTGTCACATGGGAAGGGTGAAGGATGGCAAGCTGACAGTCAGAATGGGTAATGGAAGGGAATACGTATTTACTGAACACCTACTATGGACCAAGCTTGTGCTAAGTGCTTTACAAATGACAACAGTCCAGGGAGGTATTCTTCTTCTTATCCTTATTTTACAGATGAGGGAAGTGAAGCAGAGAGCAATAAAATGACTTGGCTAGGGTCACACAACAGTAAATGCCTGAGTCCACATTTGAACTTAGGTCTTCCTGGCTCCAGGCCTGAAGCTTTGGGCACTGTAGTGCCCCTGGATGCCTTGGTGACCCCTTGGTACCCTCACCAGTTGGGAGAGACCAAAAAAAGGTCTCCATTATCCTAGGCAGACCTTTTGGCAAGCCTTGGATATGCTGTAGATCAGGCAGGCCTTGAGAAGTAGTCATCTGCTCTGCTGGAGGGACTCCTAAGGAGATGAGAGTTCCAGAGAAGGACGTTTCCCATGACACTGGCCAACCCCAGAGCCATAAACCTCAAGCTCCCACCATGGGGCCCAAGAATTGGCGCTGACCCTTGAACCAAGCTGCCCCATGCTGTCTGATGCTGCCGCAGGCGCGGTGCATGCCCTGTGAGAAGGGCCAAGCTTCTCCAAATAACCCGAGGTATTTACCTGCATCCAAGATGCCCTGGGCCAGGATAGCACCAAACTTTGCCATGACATCATCATGCTTGTCATTGATGACTTTGGAATACAGCTGTCGGAACTGGTTGACCTGTGAAGAGGACCAGGAGACGTTATTTGCCCACGCCATGCTCCTCCCCAGCTCTAAAGGCAGCACTGAGTCTGGAGCACCCCCGACCTCCTTCTCCTTTCGGGCCCCCTGGACAAGGCCCTGGTCCTCAGCAGCCCAGTTCTCATGAGTGCACGGGAAGGGTTGCAGTCTTTGCCAAGCTCAGGTGCCCATGCTCCCTGCCAGCCGTCACTCCCCAACCTCAGGTAAATGAGCCTTTCAAAACTGTATAAAGGCCGTGTCTAGATTAAACGGATCCAATTAGACCGCTCGCTTATATCCATGTACACACACACACAGGCACACACACTTTCTAGCAACCTGACAGCTGAAACCAGGAGGATTTCATCAGCTGCACTGACATTTCTTGAGATTCAGGGCTGACCTGGCCCAGACTTGAGCTGCTGAGACCCCCGACTGCACCTCAGTGCCAAAGTTCTTGAACATGCGCTCCTCTAACCTCTCCCTTCTCCCCTAGGACTGGCCTAGCCCACCACAAGCTCATGTGATGGCAAAGTCCTGCCCGCTGGGCTCTGTCTGTGCCTGCAGGCCAATCAGAGGACCCCGGGCTCAGAAAAACATTCCTTGTATTACTGCCCTGCCCCCCACCCCCAAAAAGAAAAAAACTTGATTTCTTCTAATTTCCTGATTTTCGTCCACTCTCCCAGGGTGGAAGCTGAGAAGCGCAATTCTGTAAAACCCAGCGGCTTGGGGGAGGTGGGGGGGGGGGCGCGGGGTATCCACGTTAATCAGCGCTCACACTGATGAGCAGACGTATTATATCATTTACAACTGAACACACTAATACCATTTTCTCATACAAAATTTACACAAGCAATTCCTGACACGTTTTCAGGATCCTGAACAAAGTCACTTTTATTTTTAAAGACTTCTCGAAAAATGTGGGATGTTCTCATCGTCCCTAAACTTGCACAGCTCTTCTCCCGACCTTCAGAGCACCTACTTCTCCTTCCACTCGGTTCAGCATATTCAGAAATTTCCCCTCTGTGTACACTGAGCTACGGCGACGATGAAGCTCCGGGATGAGGAGCTTCAGGTAAAATCTCAGCCCCCCTGTTTGGGTGCCCTCCCTCTTGCCCCACTCACCTTGGGACAAGTGATTTCCGTCTGCTGAATCATGATGAGAGCTGACGCGATGAGCGCGCCTTGCCGCACGTAGTTCACAGGGTCATTGGTCATGGGCTCCAGCAAATTGATGGCTTCCTAAAGACATTTTCAAAGGAAACTTTCAGATGAAGTAAGCCTCGGCATATACACAGCAAGTGACTTCTGATCAGACCTCAGGGGAGGGACATGGGTCAGTCGGGGCTTTCAGAGAATTCTTGCTTCAACGAGGGATCGGGGGCAGAGACAAGCTTGGGACCAATGTGCAAAGGCACAGACATTAACCAAATGTCCTCTGATGCTATTTACCCAGAACCAGAAGCATAACTCGATTTCCAATTTATAAATTAAGAAACATGAATTGTCCCCAAGGTACACGCCCACATATGCTACAAACAGATGTTTCAGATCCTTAAGAAAGAAAAGTCCTTCAAGCACAGACCCCCGGGCCAGACCGGCTCCATTAGTTATCTAGATCAAACCAATGACTAAGGAAGCAAGCAGAGCAGCCTAGCACGACCAACAGAAAATTTCCACTGAATTTGTCCATCAGAGACGTCACCAACAACGTTAATTTCAGAAGACAACGTGGAAGAATTTGAAAGAAAACCCCCCCTCCCCCTCCCCCCACCTCATGTGCTTTCAGTGTACGAATATGTAAATATGTCTATTAACGGCGTCTGGGCAAACATCCCATGTGCAAACCCTCCTTTTAGAGCGGATGTGTTTCTGAGGCTAGGAGGGGATTTTCCTGCAAGTTTTCTCATAATAAAGAGAATTGCCATGAGGGTCCCACGGAGCCAGCCTGGCGCACATGGGGCCTGGCACCCTCAGGGATATGCCCAATCCTTCTGAATGCCTCTAGAAGGACTTCCATGCCATCAGCTCTAGGGGGCAGGGGAAGGGCTGGGCACACAGGGGACAGGGGATGGCATCACAAATGCCCACAGATGGCTAGCTGCCCAGCAGTGTTGTAATACAGGAAAGACCAGCATTCAAAATGGGGAGCGTGACTCTGAAGGGGATCACTAACAGCTGAAAGGCAGCAAGGTTCCCAAACTTCTGTGTTCTCGGCCTCCTCCTGTGGGTGACCGTGGGCAAAGAAGGGAGCCTCCTGGAGCTGAGGTCTGGAGGGAGAGGGGGCTGTAGCCCAGGACTTAGCCGATATTGTGGGGAAGGAGACGGAGGCCATGTCCCCACATGGCACAGTTTCCCCTGTCCTAACTCACAGACCTTTCCTTGGTGTCCTCAAGCCTAACGACATTTAGAAATAGCCAACACTGCCATGTTTTGGAAAGCCTGAAGGGGTGGGGTCAAAGCCAAGGAGAGATTGCACATCCCTTAGATTTCTAGAATTTAGTTAAGCCAAAAAAAAAAAAAAAATCTCAGTAACTGAACCTGAACATGCAAAGAGATCTCCCAGTGCCAGGCCAGCAGCCTATTCACAGGGATCATGGGGAGAGTCAACCAAAGGGAACCTCAGGGAGGGGGACCAGGGGACGCCCCCTGGCAGGCTCTCGATCGCTCCGGGGTAGTCGCCATGGAACACACGCAGGAAAAGCAGACCACGGGAATCTACCTTGTTTCCTGTGCCAGCACAGCAGATACCCAGCGCCATTGCAGCTCCATAACGAACATGAGGATTATAACTCTCCGACAACAAGGAAACCACGCTTGGGCACTGTTCAGGTGTCCTGGTCAAAAAACAGAAGAGGAGAAACACATTTTAAACACATCAGCTAAAAAGTCTCCATATGACACTATTTAAGATTTTAAAAAAAAAAAAAAAAAACTATTGTAGACTTAAATTAGAGTCCAATAAGCATTTTCATGTGGCTGCTGTCTAAATCACAGCCCACACCAAGCCAGGGAGGTTCAATGCCCGGGAACAGAGCATTGGCAGTACAGAAGTAAAGGCTAAAGGAAAAGGACAGGTCATTCCCCTGCTCAACAAACCCCAGTGGCTCCCTATTACCTATGGAAACTGAGAGCAACTCCCGTTTGGTGCTTAGGGTTCTCTGCAATCTTACTTCAACCTTCCTTTACTTCACACATTTTTTCCTTTCATGTAAGTGACTGACAATCCAGCCCAAGTAGCTCCCCAGGGCTGTCTCCCCAGAGATCTTATCAGGGTCCCCCAATACATCCCCTGTGCCTGGGATGCTCCCCTGGTGTAAAGCTCCTTGAGGAAGGGATTAGATTTGGTCCTAGAATAAAGGCAGAGAGCAGTAAATCTGGGCACGATCTAGGGATGATCAAAGTCATCCCCAAAAGAACTGAGATGCGCCCAGAAGCAGTGGGGTCCAGTTTGAAAAAAGGGAAGGTGGTTCGTGACAGAAAACCATCTTGTTCTGAACTAGATGGTCCCCAAAGATGCCGAGATTCTGAAATTATACCCAGAATTCTGTGAATCCCTCATACTCCACTTGGTCCCAGTCTCTATTTAGTCTGAAGAGGAGGAAGTCACTCAACTCAGGGCAATGACTTGGAATCTGTGTGGCTGCTCTAAGATAATTCCATTCCTCTTGCTTAACCACCCTGGCTGCGGATTAGCCAAACAATAAGGGTAGGCCATGAGTAATTCCTGGTTTTAATTTTCAAGGAGACTTTGCGCTGACACAAGAGGAAGGGAAAAGAATGATAAATTTTTTTTTCAACATCTTCAGTAAAGACAAAAAAGTGTCCCCAGAGGAGCCATCCGTGCATCCTCGCAGACAGCCCAGTGTACTTGGACTAAAAGGCTCTTTTAACCCTCGGGCGTTCTTGGGGAGCTGTACTCCATCATCACCCCGCGACTGGAAAGGAAATTCATATTTCAGAGGGACTCAAGCCAAGTTTAGGAAAACTGGCCCGGAGACAAAGAGCTGGAAAGCGGGGCAGGACAGCCAGCGCCTTCTCACAAAGCCTTCAACGTTGGCTTGGAAAGCAAGCTTGGACGGGTTAAAATCATCTTTTTTAGCTTGGCCGACACAGCCATAAAATATCAACAGCAACAGGATCCTCAAATACTTCATGGGGGGTGGGGGGGAGAGGGAAATGAACCAGGAATGTAGGAATAAAAGGGGCAGGGGGGAGCTACATGGGATGGGGGAGCGGGGAGGTCAAGGGCTCCTGGGATTATCCAACCCACTAAGCTTCATTAACTCTGTAAGGAACAAACTGATGCCCAGAGAGGGGCTTTGATCCAAGGCCCCCTTTCCTCTCTCATCTCCTAGCTCCAGTTCGGCTGTCTTGCTTTCCCTGAGGAGGCAGGGAGGGGCTGGGGATGGCTGGATGGAAACAGGACCAGTGATCTAGTAGAGGGGGCTATTTGTGGGCTCGTGGTGTGGGTGATGGGGAGGAAGGCAGGCTCTTCTCCACACTGATTGCTACACTCAGTGACAGCTGTCAGTGGCAGAATCATGACTCCGGCTGGTACTTTCACCTTGCCAGGCTTCCATGACTTCCTGGGCCTTCCCCAACTGGGCTGTGGCACACCCCCCACCAGAAGGTAAGCTTCTTGAAGACTTGCTGGCCCGGAAATCCCTAGCAATCAGTTCACTGTCTGCCTCTTTCATCCAAACGCTTTCTCAGAAATCGCTGTGGCTCTGCTATTCAGTACCTGGCCAATGGTGGGAAAGGTGCCATCAAGTGGGCGGACTCCCCCAGCTGAACCCTTTCAGTCCTGGGTTCTAGGATCGGCTCTGCCAGGCGTGCTACAAACAGCTCGCAGTAAGATGAGAAGGGCACAGGTCACTTGGTTTCTCGTTTTCCCACTTTGCTGAGCTCAGCACTGGGCTCACCGTAGGTGCTATCCCCATGTCTTACTTCAGGAGAAACCTGTTAAATCCAATTTCTTTTCTGCTGCTAGCACTAGTATCTCTGGGGAAGGCACGGCCCTCACCACTGGGGGAACTCTAAAGAGTCTAACAAGTGGCTCCACTACGCGTCTCTCATAAATCTGGCTGGAGAGACAAGGCCTGCCCAGGGCCATTGAGGGAATCTGTGAAAATACAAGATTAGTGCCCATCGCTGTGGGCCACCAGGTCTGACCTCTGGCTGTGGGTCAAATCACTCAAGTTGGGATGAGCGACACTGTGGATGGTGGCTAAAGCTAAGGGCCTTTGGCTGGGGCCAGTGCCATGGACACACAAAAAGGGATGTCTGATTATACAGGGCAGTAAATGACAGAGGGATGTGGGCAGTTAGGTGGCACAGGTCTATAGTAAGGAAGACAATCTCCTGTTCTATAAAATGAAGGGGAAAAAGAAATGGCAAAATGCTCCAGGAACTTTGCCAAGAGAACCCCAGATAGGGTCACAAAGAATCAGACATGACTAAAAAAACCACTGAACAAGAACAAAGTAAGCAAGGATGAAGATAATGGGCATTTATGCAGTATTTCAAGGTTTGGAAGGCATTTTGTACAGATATTATCTCACTGATCTTTGCAAAGTTGATAACCCATTTTACAAGAAGCGGAGGCCAATAGGGGAAGTGCCTAAGCCAGGGTCATCGGGCTGGGAAGTGTCTGAGCCAGATCAGAACTCAGGCATGAGCCTTCCCGACTCCTGACCCGGCGCTCCTTGCTGCCAAACAGGAGTGTCCTGCTCTCTGGAAGCCAGAGGGCATCCCAAGGGCTGTAGTGGTCAGGGGAGATTTGAAGAAGTGAGATCCAAGGTGATCCAGATAAGAAGAATGGGAGAACATAGACAAAAGGGGAATCGGGGGGGGGGGGGGGGAGAGGAGGAAATCTGCTCGTCTTGCCGAAGAGGTACTCTGAAGGATGGCCTTGGCCTTGGATGTAAGATGAGGTGGTTTGCTCGATGGGGTAATGGGGAATAGCCTTGCTACTGTGACTCATGGGAAGATACCACAGGTTGGCTGGGAGCCTGTCTGCAGAGGACGGAGGGCCCCTTGCCCCTCCTCTGCTTGCTTGGGGTTTCCTTATCTGACCGAAGGTGGTCGGCAGCAACATTTCTAAATCGATTAGTTCACGTGTGAAAAGAAACAGAGACCAACATCACAGCGGCCTGGAGCAGAAAGACAGAAGGAGCACGACAATGAAGAGTGCTGCTGGTCAACAAACTTACTTTTTTAATATGAGGAAACTGCAGCATTTTTGCTGAAGGCAAAGCAAAGTAAAACTGCCATCACCGAGACAGCGAGCCCTAATTTACTGTCCCCAAGGGGTCTCTTGGCCCGCTGAGAATGGCCGTGGGGCCGATGTCTCTGTCAGCACAAACCTCCTGCCCAGCAGGAACTGGGCAAGGCGGGAAGCACGGGTTGCAGACTCCAGGTCTATCACCCAACTGGAAACTGCAC